>RJVU01075378.1:322940-337552 GCA_003731715.1 Anabarilius grahami
ACACTTCCGCCTATGTCACGCGTGACCTTTCTAACGTGATTACGGAATGCGTGGCGTATCGCAGAGCAGTGCAAGATGAGCATTTGTGGTTAAAAAGTTTTTTTTGTGTGTTTTTTTTAGAATATGACATCGTTTCTTTAGATAAGACCCTTATTCCTCGTCTGGGATCATGTAGAGCCCTTTGAAGCTGCAATGAAACTGACATTTGGACCTTCAACCCGTTGAACCCCAGTGAAATCCAATATATGGAGAAAAATCCTGGAATGTTTTCCTCAAAAACCTTAAATTTCTTTTCGACTGAAGAAAGAAAGACAAACATCTTGGATGACATGGGGGTGAGTAAATTATCAGGAAATCTTAATTCTGAAGTGAACTAATCACTTCAGAATTAAGAAAAAAAACTCTCAAAAAGTACTTTATCTTTACAAGACATTGTTTTCAGCTCAACTCAGGCCAGATCAGGATAAGAGAATGTTTCGTGATAAAATGTCTCTACTATAAGCACAAATATATGTACAAAAGCAAAGCTGCTTTCAAAATGGATTAAAAGTCTGTATAACGCAAATAATCTGAATAAGTAAAAGAGACTGATCATTTAAGGTGTGATATAAGATGACCTTTGATGAACCATGACTGGCAATTCGGGAATCATCCTGAACTGTTGTTACCCTGTTGTAGCGCTGTTAAAGAACACGGGGTTAAGTGAGAGCGGTTGTGAACACTGAGGCTTGTTTAGACCCGTGTGTCTATGAAACCGGAGAACAGGAGGGGTGACTGGGCAGTAGCACTTTGTGGTATGGCCAGGTTGACATAAACAACCCCCTTCTTTATTCCCTTTTGGTCTGTTTCATGCGCTTCCTCTAACGGAGCGGGACAAGGGCTGATGTCCCCCACCGGGTCTCTATCATTGGTCAGCCACAGTCACTAGCCACTTTCAGGAATCTGTTATTGTGAGCATTCGCAGGAATTCGCAGCAACTTGGAGGCGCTTCCAGGAACTGCGATCCATTGAGCTTGTCCAAACACTCACACAAGAGGCGCACAAACACACACACAAACTCACACACAAGCCTAGTCGATGTAGGTACCCCACTACCCCTCCATTTCCTTCACACATGCACAAAAACTTCTCTGGCAGCTGATTGGTTAAGGCACAGTGGGCGGGATTCCTTCAGCCATGGTGCCGGCCAATGGGAGCAGAGCTTTTGATAAACAGGGCTGTAATCTGACACGTAAAGCACATTGTGTTCTACTTCTTCTTGAAAACATCCAACCCCTCCTGTCTGAGCACAGAGAACTTCTTCAGCCTGTTTATACTGCTCTGAGTTTTTACTGGAATAACATATCTTCTTGGACCAAAAGTTAAACGCTAATTATTGTCTGGAAACTGTCCACAAAAACTCAAGGAGAGAAAGAGAGAGAGAACATAACTGAAAACTCACAGTTGTAATGAGATGGGTGGCCTTGTTGAAGCACACCACACACATGAAAAAATAGATATTGTCAACAACTACGCTGCATGTTGGTGGGTATAAACAGGGAAAATGGATTTCAAGCATATGCTTATAATCTGATTTTAAGTATGTTTGTAGTGAAATTATAAACAGAGCCAAGACAGCTTGAAAATGAGGAACAATACGTCCATTTTGCCTTTGTGTTCCTATTGTTAACTAAAACCAAAAATAGTTTTTGTTAATTGAAATAAAGATATAAAATATAAATATTAGATGGAAAACTTAAACCTAATTAGAAATTTGCCTTGTAATTTGAAATATTAAAAAAGGGACCTATAATGCCCCTTTTCACAAGATGTAATATAAGTCTCTGGTGTCCCCAGAATGTGTTTGTGAAGTTTCAGCTCAAAATACCCCTCAGATCATTTATTATAGCTTGTCAAATTTGCCCCTATTTGGGTGTGAGCAAAAACACAGCGTTTTTGTGTGTGTCCCTTTAAATGAAAATGAGCTGCTGCTCCCGGCCCCCTTTCCAGACGAGATCAGAGCTTTACCAGCTCGTGCTTCGGTTGCTCAATAACAACAAAGCTGGAGAATCTCACGCAGCCAAAATGACGATTGTCAGTAACAGTGTTCAGCCTTACATTGTTCAAACCGGAGTCGGACGCTGATGGAGAGATGACAATGTTACAACTTTGAAAGGAGTTACAACTTTTAGAATGAAACTGGACGTTTCTGAATGGTTAGTGGATAAATTTATGTAGTTGCTGTGGAGTTGATTCAACTCATCGACTAGCATGTGACATCATGTTAATCTTTTGTGCAAATCCAGCGTTGAATTGACCCTCATTTGTGAAGCAGTCTGGTGTAAAATGACAGCATGGCAACAACACTCTACTACAACAACTCTTCCTCTTCTCTAAAGCAGCCTAACATGGCCTCACCCCCTTTGTTGTGTGTTCCCGGGGGCGGGGTTTATGTAAATTTTGGGGTTTGTGATGTCACCAACCCAGGAAGAAGCTCGTTGTAGTCCCTACCAGCCGTTTGTTCTAGTCCCTAAAAAGCGATTTCTGTAAAAGAAAATATGTCCCTTTGAATTGAACTTTTGAGCTTCGTAACTTTGCAGATGTTGTTTATGCTCAAACAGCAACGTTACACACTAACTAAAGTTACAAAAGTGAAATCATAATCAAGGACCCCTTTAATAAATACTATAGTAGTATATTAATAATACTTTTAACAGCTGTGTAACCAGGCAAACATATAAATATGAGTATATTAAAGGTCACAGTTTAACTTTCCAAATTGGAGAAAGACTGAACACTAAGATGACAGAGCAGAAAAGCCAGTAAAAAACAGTACCAGTTAAAACATAAAACAACTTTTTTGGTAAAGCAAATGAACAAACAAGCAGTATTTTCTTCAAAAAGTCTAAAAGGAAATTTTCACATTCTATATACCTGCCAATGCACAATTTGCCACCACAATTCTGAGTGTTGTGGGCGGTTACTGACAGGTCCAAGTCAAAAGAGAATCACCCCTGTGTCTCAATGATATTGCTCAGATCTTCAATCCAAGTAAAGATCACTAGAAATAGTAATGGTTGCCTTAGCAATAACTAAATAATTTAGATTAAAAATAGTGAGAGTGCAGAAGTTGAACTGAACAAAGTCAGCTGATTCAATCTGACTCATACCGGGCGAACAAAACAAGCAGAGTAAGACAATTTATTTTTCATCTGAAAACAAAAACACACAAAAGTTATTTCACTTCATCTGTAAAGTGTGTCCAAGTCAAATCAAAACGAGAGAGAGCAGTAATGGGAACTGATGCTGTAAAGAGTGTCATGTATAACACTGTATATTCACAACAGTGTTGAAAGTAACTTACTTTATGTATTGTTTACATAAATTACTCATCCGTTTATGAAACAGCTATTCATTCTGGAGTAGCATTTTAAGCTTAACAGTAAAACAGAACCCAAAACAGAGATGATACCAATCTTGCAACCATTCAGATTGCAAATTTTAACAATTATTCTAATGCTTTTTGACACTACAATAAATAACAACAGAAAAAAACATTTACCTCTATTATTATTATTATTATATTAATTATTATAAATTAATAAATAATAATGACAAATAATAATATTATTACCATAAAACAATTTAAGAAAACACACAATCAAGCAGTATTTTCTTCAAAAAGGGGAAAAATATTATTATTATAAATAATAATAATAATAATAAATAACATTAGTGATTTATTAATATAAATATTAAGAATATTTATAGAATTTATTATTATTATTTATTTTATTACATTTCTGTTTGTTTAATTATTATTTATTATATTTATTATAAAACTGATTCTGCATGAGACATTTGCACATAAAAAAAAGTAAAATCTAAAAAAATAATAATAACTGGTATAACTGTATTAAAAAGGAATGTAAACATCCCCCTTTCTTTCTCTGAGATCATGAGGCCTGTCCGAGGGAAGAGAATTTATGAGCATGTGAGATTGCGAATGGCAGATGGTCATGTGCTGGGGTCTGCTAAAAATTCTGTGCATTGTGCATGCGTGTATGTGCAAGCTTCATATTTGTCAGCACCCTCACTCATACCAGGTTTGGTCCAGTCAGGGTTTCCCCCACCACATTATCCCCCGTCAACACACACTCCATACCACAGTGTCTCGTCTTCCTGTGTTCCAGTGTTTACGGCATGCTGCAGCGTCTGACGGGGATCCGGTTACCGACAGTCAGATGACTCTTTTTTCCAATCACCCTTCATCAACACAGCACCACGTGCATTTTTGACAACAAAACAATGTGTCTCAGAGCGGGGCAGAGATCGGAGGGAGCGTGAGGGAGGAGAACGTGGACGCTTAACCTGTGGAAATGACTTCAGTCTTGCTGGATTCATGCAGCACATCTATAATTAAAACCTGCACACACCGATGCTCTGAAATGCAGTAAAAGACGAGAACAGATTTGGGTTCTGACTTTAAGGGTGCCTACACAGACAAAAAGCTCAGATGTGAGCCTTTTAAGGCCATAGAAAGAGCCGTGTCACTTTGAAATCAATCAAGCATTGATATAGCAAATCAAATTTTCGAAACCTGCCGGTTATTCTCATTGGTCAACAGATGCCTACCTCACTGTGAGTTGCAGAAAAAAATGAATGTTCTCAACTCACTCTCACAAACTCTTTCATTTTCCTTCTTTGTCATCGTGACACATCATTTACATTTAAATAAATGGATTCAGTTACAAACAATCATATGACTTACTTATGCAACTGCATAAGAACCTACTAAAAACCACTTGAAACATAGTAGCAACATGCAAAAAAGCAAATCCGAACAACTTAGCAGCTACATAGCAATGTGTTACCAAAAAAAAAAAAAAAAACTAAGACAACATGCTACAAAAAAAACTCACTGTAACTGCATAGCAACATGCAAAAAATAAAAGTCATAACCGCAGCAACTGCACAGCTATGTGCTAAAATCACTCAGGTACCTTAGCAACTGCTAAAGCTGCACGATTCTGGATAAATTGAGAATCACAATAGAGTTTTTCACACAATTCACACAAAACTAAACTAAATGTCGTTTACTAGAGGCGAGGCCCTGACAAAATATTATTTGCTGCAGTCTATTTAAAAAGTGTTTAATAATTTTTTTTTTTAAATAGATCTGAATGAATGGTTTGAATTCGGACACTGAGTGCATCGGAAGTGCTGTCGCTTTTGCATAGTTTGTGCTTTCCGTAAATAATCATTTGAAACAATAAAAAGATTTATCTTGAACTCTTGATCCTCTGGTGAGACGCGGGAATTCATTCGAGCGACCCTCACAGTGCATTGTGGGTATTGTCTAGCCGTTGAGCATACATCGGTTGTACACTCGTTATTGCAGTGCATTATGGAATTGAATGATGGTTCCACTATGGTTTCGGACACCACTACAAATGGCTGTCCCCTCAAATAGTACTCTATTTAATAGGGCTGGGACAATAAATCGATGCATTGCGATTCGTGGATCGATTCTGAGACTTTCCAAATGCATCGTGATTCTCTCCTGAATCGATTCTGAGCTTAATTTTTAACAGGAGATGGCGCTCTAGGCTAGTTTTTAACCACATGCTCAAATGCTCATGAAGAAGAGTGCTGAAGAGCATTCGCGCGAGTCTGAGAATGTAGTTGCACCTCAGAATCCCTTTATGACATGAGATTAATGTAAACACAGCCCACTGCAAACACCCTTGTAATTCGCTTCAACCTTTTTGACCTTTATAAATGATTATTTTATTCAAGTGGTGTGTGTAATGAACTGGAAGCAAGCAGAGTACGGCTGTTTCTAAAGCACGCGGTGCCATCTGCTGTTAAAAACTAAGTTAAGAATCGATTCGAGAGAGAATTGCAATGCATTCGGAAAATCTCAGAATCGATCCAGAATCATTTCTCGATTCGCAGTGCACTACTATTTAAGGGTATAAGGGGCGATTTCAGGCACAGCCAGTGTTTTTGAACGAATCTCCTGAATAAATGATTCAATGACAAATACACTTTTTAACAGTCATTTGTCGCCACCTACTGGTGTAATGATGTAATTGATACAATCTTTATTCGAAGCGTCAAGTTACTTTCAAAAGGTGATTTGCTTTATTTTGATCGCTTCTGTAGACATCAGCGTTTATATTCAAACTATAAACTTTTATCACAGTACTTCTGTGATCTTCTCTGACCATACTGTGTTGTTCATGTGAAGCTTTGAAGCTATGTATTGTTTCATACCTATACATGACAACTGCTCTCTCTGGTTCAGCGAATGCAGATTTAAATGTTCCGATGTGATCGCACTTAAAAGGTTTAATAGACACAGCAGAATCATTGTCATTTAGGAATAAGATTGCGCACGTTTGATTTGAGATCGTGATCTTTTAATGATTAATCATGCAGTTTTAGCAACTTCACAGCAACGTACTATAAAAAAGACTTTAGCAACATCCTGGCAACCCCTCAAGGCGATGAGATTTGCACCGGCGAACATGTTTTTCCTTCAGGTGTAGTTTGGTTTAGGGCATATAAAAAAAAAAAATTCTTGCAAGGCACATTCTAACTTTCTGTCCTTTATTTCCTTTTTTTCTGAGAAGCGCGTAGCTATGGATCACTGACATTGCTGGGCTTAATTAGAGATGTTTGTAGAGTTTTACCATATGGCACAAAGAACTGTGTGATACAGAGAGAGCGAGAGAGAGAGAGAGAGAGAGAGAGTACTTTGTGTACTGGGAGGGGTTGTTTGGTTAGTCATTGACAGAATATGGAGCAAAGTTGCTCTCTCTCACCATTTATCACTCCATGAGGAGATTGACCTCTTGGAGCTTCAGCAGTGGAGTTTAGAACAGACAATAGCCTAATTATACCGCACTGGAACACTGGGTGCATGTCCACACAGAACAAACACACAATCTGACGACGTATTGCATTTAAGAGATATCTCGTAAAACCACTATACACGTACAAATATGACCACAGAAAGTCTTGGATTAAAGCACATAATAGATCTACTGATATTAATGCTGTGTGATTTGAACTAGTAATATCTATTGATGTATTTTATTATGTCCCCAAGCACATTCCCAATCAATTAAATTACATTTTATTAGAAGCAAATGTTTTGAGATGTAACTGGTTTGTTAAACTGGTTTGGCTGGTTACTAAGGAAGGAGAGTCGCTGATAAACTGCACGTCGTATTTACTTACATAGATCAAGCCTCTGTGCTGGTAACGGCTCCAAACTGTGTTAAAAACCCAATAGTTTGTTATCGTTTTTACAATAGCAAAGTAGAAGTGTAATTTCTTTTTTTTTTAAATTGTGAAAGAAAGAAAAATAATATGAAAAAAATATTTGTCAATCTTTTCGCTTTTTGACTAAAACTTGAACATTAAAAGTTCATGCACATCATTTATCTGTATGCATATACACCACCATTCAAAAGTTTGGGGTCAGTATGATTTTTTTTTTTTATAAATTAATACTTTTATTCAGCAAGGATGCATTAAATTGATCAAAAGTGACAGTAAAGACATTTATTATGTTACAAAATGTTTCTATTTCAAATCAAACAAATGCTGTTGCACTTTCTATTAATCAAATAATCCTGAAAAAAATGTATATCAGTATCCACAGAAATATGAAGCAGGACACCTGCTTTCAATATTGATAATAAGAAATGTTTCTTGAGCAGCAAATTAGCATATTAGAATGATTTCTGAAGGATCATGTGACACTAAAAACTAGAGTAATGATGCTGAAAATTCAGCTTTACATCACAGGAATAAATTACATTTGAAAATATATTCATATAGAAAACAGCCATTTTAAATTGTAATAATATTTCACAATTTTACAGTATTTTGATCAAATAAATGCAGCTTTGGTGAGCATAAGAGACTTCTTTGAGAAACATTTAAAAAATCTTACACACCCAAAACTTTAAAACAAAACTATATCTTTATATAAGCATATTTAGTAAACACACATTTCTTTGACCGAAATGAGAGTTTCATTTATAAAAATCTGCAAGATTCAACAGTGTGCAGGACTTCCTCCCAAAGTAACAGTGCTATTCAAACTAGAGAAAAGGAAACACAGAGGTCCAGTACCTGCCGATGTGCTGCGGTGGTGCTGATTCTGGTGGTTTGCTCAGTGCTCTGTGCTGGAGAGAAGCTCTGTGAGGGGATTGGGTGATGGGTATGCAGTAGACCCTCTGAACGACCACCTCAACAGTATTACTTTGAGAGCCAGACGACCCACAATCCTCCACTGCGTCCAGCAGAGACTTCTGAACTTCCCTTCTGTTCAACTCATCGACCTGTGGATGGAAAATTGGAAACATTTATCTTGATATTTTTTCAAACCACACCAGTCGAAATTGTAGTCATAATATCACCACAGAACAGAACAATGGACATTTTCACCCATGTCACCTCAAACAAGCAACTGTCACTGAAAATGAAAGATTTCCGGTCTCTGTGTCACTGCAAATCGCTGCAAAGCGTGAACGCTCTGAGGTCAAGTGTCTTGCTCTCAATGCTGATGGCCTTTGAAGGACCAAACCAAACTTACAGATCAAAGCACCAGCCTTATACCCTTACACTACATCACAGCAATAACTAGTGGAATTTAACTGTAAATAAGCACATCTACACTACTGTTCAAAAGATTTCTTTTAAAGAAATTAATACATTTATCCTGCAAGGATGCATTAAAATCGCTCAAAAATGACATTAAAGACATTTACAAAGTTACAAAATGTTTCTGTTTCAAATAAAACCGGTTCTTTTAATCTTTCTATATATCAAAGAATCCTGAAAAAAATTTATCACAATTTCCACAAAAATATGAAGCAGAACAACTATTTTCAACATTGATAATAAAAAGAAATATTTCTTGAGCAGCAAATCAGCATATTAGAATGATTTCTGAAGGATCATGTGACACTTAAGACTGGGAATAAATTACGTTTTAAAGTATAATAAAACTGAAATAATATTTAACCATTTTACAAGTTTTTACTGTATTTTTTTTAATCAAACAAATGCAGCCTTGGTGAGCATAAACGATTTTTTACAAAAACATTAAAACATCTTACTGACCTCAAACTTTTGAACAGTAGTTTATGTGTTTATGATAATGCACATTTAAATGGATACTCCACTCAAAAATGTATTTTAAAGAATATTGGGAACCAAACAACATTGGAGCCCACTGACTTGAGACAACAGCTACTTTGTATTTTTAAACCTGTGTTGTGTTTACAACCAACATAAGCTTTATACAGACAACACTGCACTTTGGTTATTTTGAGTAGTAGAATGACAGGAAAAGTGTGCTGCATCATGAATTTGTTACACCAGGGTCTTGTCGAACAGGAAAATTTGGTTTTATTTTCACACTTAAGCAAATATTCATGCATAAAAACATAACTCATTAATCATCTGCACTCATGAGTGTCACACAGGAAACGGCAGCTGTCTCCATTCCAACAGCACGTCAGTACTTTCACACTGAATCCGAAATCTATACAGTCGCTTTTCTGGGAATTTCTGTTTTCTTCCCATGATCACATGAGAGGGAACAGCTGACCAACCTGTTTACAGGGAATGGATTTCTCTGTTGACACTTGGCTCGTCCCTGACAGCAACAGGCACCTGGTTAACGGCGGAGGTCGGCATTTCTCCACAGCGATTACAGCGTTGTCCTGCTTAGTCTCCACACAGACTTTCTGACTGAAGTGGGTGTTGAGAATTATGGGATAGCGGTCCCCTTCCACAACCAGATTCTGCCTGAAGGGAGACAAATATGGAGGTCTACTGATTATAATGTGTTGTTTTTGGAAAAATACGTGTAGTATGAAAACATCAAACCATTCTTTATACAGCTTGACACTTTCACAAAACTCAACTACATTGATTTTTGTCTACGTTGATGGATTGACAACGGTCTCACTGAGCACAACCACCTCCACACTTCTCACACACATAAAAGAGTCTCAAAATATCCTCAGGTACACACAAAAGCTCAAGCCCTTCTCTCCCTGGGTGGAAAACGACTGTTGGTGATAAAGAGTGACTGACTGATCAACAAAGATGCTCTTTTCCATTTCACAGGAAGTATGAAAACATGTTATCATCAAAACGCTGATCTTAAGTCAACATTAGTTCTTTGTACTTGGCATCTAACAGATCAACTGCGAAACACGCTGCGCACTTTGGTGTGCCGTAGTAAGAGGCCAAGATGTTGTTTGCCAAAAGAAAGGGGTGAATTTGGTCCTTTGCTATGATTCTTCTTTAAAAGAGAGCGGCATCTAAACATGGTTCTTTCTGAAACACTTCTGAAGGATAAAACTGAGCTGCCAAGTTGCCCAGACTTTATGCTGATGGTTAAATGAAACTAGTTTCAGTGTACCTGGGCTGTGTTTCTCAAAAGCATCACGAGCGAAGTTGATCGTAGAGACCATTGGTGCCAATGGTTCTATTATCTACTTAGGCTTAAAGGATTAGTTTACTTTAAAATGAAAATTACCCTAAGCTTTACTCACCCTCAAGCCATCCTAGGTGTGACTTTCTTCTTTCTGATGAACACAATCGGAGTTATATTAAAGGGTTAGTTTACCCAAAAAATAAAATTCTGCATTAATTACTCACCCTCATGTCATTCCACACCCGTAAGACCTTCGTTCATCTTCAGAACACAAATTAAGATATTTTTTATAAAATCCGATGGCTCAGTGAGGCCTTCATTGCCAGCAAGATAATTAACACGTTCAGATGCCCAGAAAGCTACTAAAGACATATTTAAAACAGTTCATGTGACTACAGTGGTTCAACCTTAATGTTATGAAGTGACGAGAATACTTTTTGTGCGCCAAAAAAAACAAAATAACGACTTTATTCAACAATATCTAGTGATGGGCGATTTCAAAACACTGCTTCATGAAGCTTTACAAATCTTTTGTTTCAAATCAGTGGTTCGGAGCGCCAAAGTCACGT
The DNA here is from genome assembly GCA_003731715.1 of Anabarilius grahami. NCBI lineage: Eukaryota > Metazoa > Chordata > Actinopteri > Cypriniformes > Xenocyprididae > Anabarilius > Anabarilius grahami. The sequence continues at coordinate 333,960 of RJVU01075378.1, forward strand.
GATTTCAGTAAACAAGGCTTCGTTATGTCATAAGTGTTTCGAAATTTCAATGGTTTTGCATGTTTTTGGCAGTTTGATACGCGCTCCAAACCACTGATTTTAAACAAAAGATTTGTAAAGCTTCATGAAGCAGTGTTTTGAAATCGGCCATAACTAGATATTGTTGAATAAAGTCTTTGTTTTGTTTTTTGGCGCACAAAAAGTATTCTTGTCACTTCATAACATTAAGGTTGAACCACTGTAGTCACATTAACTGTTTTAGATATGTCTTTAGTAGCTTTCTGGGCATCTGAAAGTGTTAATTATCCTGCTGTCAATGAAGGCCTCACTGAGCCATCGGATTTCATCAAAAATATCTTAATTTGTGTTCTGAAGATGAACGAAGGTCTTACGGGTGTAGAACAACATGAGGGTGAGTAATTAATGACAGAATTTTCATTTTTGGGTAAACTAACGCTTTAAAAGCCAATAACACTTGATTTCGTTTTTCGGTTTTATTTCGATTAATCATGCAGCTCTACAAAGACCTTTGATCAGTTTCTTTATTATTGAAAGATCTACACTAATAGGCATGAGTCACTGGGACATGTACAGGAAAGTGTTTACAACTAGTTATTGATATGAAGCACATGATATATATACTTTTAAAAAACATCTGCAAGTTGGTAAGCACACATACATTAAACGCACTGTTATGGATGCATGAGAATGTCCCATTCACAGGGCCTCAGAAGTAGGTTACAAACAGCCTGATCAATCTTTGCGCTGAGTGTATGGTAATTTGTCACAGATCTGTTCCAAACAAACGTGTCTTCAATAAGCGGAGACCTCCACTCCACTACAAGCTGGGGCCTGCAGAGCTCATGTCATGAGACGTAGCATGTACGTCAGCATTTAAATCATTCTGCCCTGAGAGAAAATTGAACAGGTGCCAGCAGAGACAAGTAATCTCACTGAACCTAATGAACCTCAGCCAACAGCCCCAGGGCAGCCAGCAAAGGCAAGTTTACACAGGAGAGGTGGGGGTCCTCTCCACCCTAGTGCAAACAGGCGCTTTTTTCAACATGCTGTCAGACCAAGAAGAATAGGAAAGAAAATTCCAGTCTTTGACAATCCAAGAGTGACAGGTCAAAAAAAAAATGCAGAAAAACAAAATCTGATTTTCATGTTTGTCATTAAATCTACAAACGACAAATCATTTTTACTGTGTGCAATAACTAATAATAATATAATCATTTATAATCATCATTATATGTTATTTTGATCATTTATCTATATTTTAGAATAATAAAGTCATCAAAACTAATGGAAGTATGACAAGTATGAAGTGACCCAAAAAAATTAACAAAAATCTTTTAGATTGTTATTACTGCAGGTCTCAAATAACTTAGCACAATATACACACATACACATACATACATAAATACATACACAAGATATTTGTTTGTTGATTTTTTTTTCTACATACTTTTCATGCTTCCATTAGTTTTGATTACTTTATTATTCTAAAATGTACATAAATATTAATTATAAGACCATATATTACATTATATATTTCATATAATTAATATATTTTTCATATATTAAATAGAATTCACCATTTTAATAAATTACAAAAAAAGAAAAAAAAGAAAAAAATAAGTATGCATGGAACTAAAATTAATGTAAGTTCTTACAGACAATGTAGAAATTTCCTTTTTTTTTTGTAGAAATGATTTACTAATAAAAATACAAAGCAAAGTCTTAGAGATCAGCTGCACAGGAAACAAAGTCTTAAAAGAGATTTGCTAATTTCACTGCACATAGTGTCACATGGCGATCGTGATATACGCATGAATGTATTTCCGGTGGATGGGAGCAGGAAGTTTGAAAACAAACATAGAGTGTGCTGACGTCAGAGCTGACACAAACAGGTGAGGGTGCGGCACAGGTGTAATCACAACCTAGTGATGACAGGTATTTCCTTCATAGCTGAACCATGAATGAGCTGGGAACAGTGTGTGTGTTCTTGTGTGCGAAAGGAATTGGTCATCAAAAATACACCAAAACAGGTTGTATGGTGTACATAATTAAACAAACTGCTTCGGATTTCCAATTTTTGACTTTAATGCATGTCAAATCTAAGATAGTAGTTCTCAAATGGTGGTAAATGCAAAAAATAAAATGAGACTAACTATATATGCAGAGTTAGGGAAGCAAAATAAATATCCAATCAAGATTTGGGTGCAAATTCACCCGTCACATTTGGACAGGTTAGAAAGGACATTTGATTTTAAGGACATTCTTGTTTACTTTTGTACTATGAACAATTTTGGCACTTAGTTGGGTCTCCTCTTGATGTCCAATGTAAAATCAGAGTCCTGAAGCAGAACCAGTTGAGAACCACTTAGATAATAGACAGAAAAAGACACAAACATCTAAACAATGATCAAATTGATGGGAATTCTGAAAGCACAAAACTTTCAAGGTTCAGGGATTTAATTCCTGAATTTAAAGATAGCAAAGAGGATTGCAATTTTTTTTTCTTTTCAAAATTTGAATTTAACAGTAATAAAGTCCCGTTCACGCCAAGGACGATAACTATAACAAAAAAAGTTTAATCATTCTAATANAAAAAAAAAAAAAGGGAAGTCCACACCACAGCTACTAACGATTACAAAGCAGAGGAACAATCTCATTGAAATCACTTTCAGAATTTTTTTTTTTTTCAGCTGATGAATAAAAACATTGACAGCCAATCAGAATCCACCCACTTTTAAGAGTTTGAGCATTTAAAGTGACAAAACTGCAGCTTGCACTTATAATAAACAGAACAGAACATTATCGTGCGTTGATATGGACACTAATATCTTTTATTGTTTTTGGTGTGACCAGGCCTTAACTGTCATTTTAATTTAAAAAGGTTTGTCAAAACAAACTTGTTTGAAAACTTGTCAAAACCTTGTTTGAAATTGTAAAGTTTTAAAGTTTTGTCACCATTAGGAATTTGTAAATAATTTTATATATATATATATTATATAACATTTTTATGGAAATGAATGCCATTAGTACCTTTTGGATTACTCTGAATCATTTAACTACAACTTCCTGTGGGGTGTAGCCAAATCAATTAAAATTCCAACTGACGAATTGAAAGCAAGTCCATTTTTTTACTTTTGGAATTTTGCCCAACCCTGTGTCACACTGCACAGCTATTTCAATGAACTGAAAAATCTCTTTAAAAATGGTTCTTGTATTCATGTGTTTTGACATTAAAAAAACTCCATGTCTACATTTATCAACTACCCACAGGTTTTTAAATATATTTGACGATACGTAAAGTATTATCATCTGCCGCCCATTTTCTCTGCTGCAAACTATGGGGGCCGCATTGGAGTCAATCCGGTGGACTTTCCAGGGTAAAATGAACTCTTGGACTTTCCAGGGTCAACTATGCCTGCCCTTAAAGCAAACACTCCGCAGGGGGAGAGAAAAAAAAAAGAGAAAATGAGACAAGAGGAGAAACTGTGCCAGCAGCACACTGTGCCGCATGTGTTTTCTATTCAGCTCTCTGGCCTCTGTCACAGCTATTGTGATCCGCTGCCTAACGCTCC
>RJVU01075378.1:357171-376522 GCA_003731715.1 Anabarilius grahami
TTAGCATGTTGCTAATGTACTGTTAAATGTGGTTAAAGTTACCATCGTTTATTACTGTATTCACGGAGACAAGAGCCGTCGCTATTTTCATTTTTAAACACTTGCAGTCTGTATAATGCATAAACACAACTTCATTCTTTATAAATCTCTCCAACAGTGTGTAATGTTAGCTTTAGCCAGGAGCACCATCAAACTCATTCAGAATCAAATGTAAACATCCAAATAAATACCATACTCACATGATCCGATCCATGCATGCAGCATGCATGACGAACACTTTGTAAAGATCCATTTGAGGGTTATATTAGCTGTGTGAACTTTGTTTATCAGTCCCTCCAGAAAAACTCTGATTTTTTTTGTGATTGTTGCGCGCATAATCCTTGATTATGCGGCACGTTTTCTTAAAAATTGCGATGGAATATGTGGGATATTTTTGCAATTTTATGCGATGAAATTGCGGGAACTTGCAAAAACTGCAGTTTGATGAAAAAGAGAAAAAAAAAAGGTGATTTTCCCAACACCCTGTTTTCACTAGGCTACTACCTTAATGTAAAGAGTCATTTCTTATTACTTCCTATGATAAGCAAGCATACTAAATCACAGAATATTTAAATTCTCATTCTGTTTTATTTCAGACCTTAATTAACACATGGCTCAAACTTCCGTCTGTGGTCCAACACGCAGTTGCACGGAGTGCAAAATAATTTGCCCCAACTGTCATGTAACACACCGGGAAACTGCTTCGCGCGGTCTTTTGCGCTTATTTTTGTTGGCAAATGAGAATGATTTGCGTGCTTCATCATGGTATCACTGGTTTCACGTCGCGTAATTACGTCACTTCATAAGGTTCCCATGGCAATAGGGGGAAAATAATGGCGCTTTACTTGTGTGAAGTAAACGCAATATTTTTCAACTTTCTGCTAAGATATATGTGACTTTTTTGCAACGAAAATACAGGGATTATGAAATCATGCTAGCCCCGCATATTTTGCTTGCTGAAATCGGCAATTTATGCAGCGAAAGTGCGGCGTATTTGAAAAAATGCAACCCCCACATAAATATGCGGACTTTGGCTGATTATGCGTTAAATCAGGCGATCGCATAATCGCGTTTTTCTGGAGGGACTGGTTTATTCACTGTATTATAGTCGAGAGCTCGGGGGGCAAGGAGCGCGAGATTTAAAGGGGCCGCAGCCTAAATCGGTGCATAGTTAATGATGCCCCAAAATAGGCAGTTAAAAAAATTTATAAAAGAAATCTATGGGGCATTTTGAGCTGAAACTTCACAGACACATTCAGGGGACACCTTAGACTTATATTACATCTTGTGAAAGAACGTTCTAGGGCACCTTTAAAGCTCTCAGCACTGCTACTGCAGGAGTACAAAATCGATGAGACCGTTTTATCATGTGGGGTTTTTTTTATCATCTTGTCAAAGAAAATCCTTCTCTGTTCTCTTAAGACGTTTGTTCAAATAATAATAACAAAAAAACTTGAAAATCAATAATATACTAATAACTGAAAAAGAATATACCTAACCTTTTACCTAATGTTCCTTTTTCCATAAAATTTGTTAATTTATGTGATATGTCAGATACTTTTAAAAGGCATTTTTAATTTTCAAAAGCTAAACATGTCTAAAAAGCCCCCTGAGAGTCTCAGGAGTTGTATATTTTGTACATTTCCATTATTTTAATGACCACATGCCCAAATATTTGGTATTACAGAAGTGTTGGTGTCCCATGTAAGATATTTAAACTACTTAAACAGTGGTATGCAAAATCTCATAGATATTAAATAAAACACATCTACAATAATGGACAAAATGAATCGTTTTACCCTAAATAAATGTCAACTTATTCATAATAAAAACCATTAATTTCTTCCTTTTGTAAATGAAAGTGTTTTATTAGGGCAAGTCTATCCATATCTTCAGAGATTTTAAACAGCATGTTAAACATACAAAAAAAAAAAAAACATTTAACAATTATTTTTTTTCTTCTTTTTTATTAAATATGTAAAAAGCAGGTCAAGTTATTCACAAATAAAATGCAAACATGCAACACATTTGGGGAATGCATAAGGGGAGATACTGTGAGGGAAATAAAAAAAAAAACATTGTCTATTTATAATTATTAACAGTACATATGTTTACATTCCTTTTTCAGTTGTACACAATAATAAATGACATAAGCGTTGACCTGTGGAGAATATTGACGAGTATCAGGAGATCACGAGAATGTTTTCTGTTCAGAATATCTTCCGCTAAAACCTGTGCTTTAGAACAACAGTTAAAAAAAAATCTTCAATATGCATCGTTTTCTTCAGAATGACGGCTGTTTTTTTACTGTACATATAAAGTAAAACATGTTTAGACACAGAATACCGATTACACAGTTCAAATGAAATGCTTCCTATCAAACACTGTGATTGGCGTCCACCTCTGTGAAGTTGAGACACATTTAGACAAAAATAATATATATATATAGTGAAAAACAGAGCAACGTTTCCAAATGAATCTCATGGGTTTATATTCTAATGCACAGAACCAGTATGCATTATATTCCAATGCAAAATTTACCATAGTAAGCAATGGTCAGTCTTTGTAAGGGATCTAACAGGAGGCTTTGTTTCACAAATGGTATTGGTAGCTCTTTAAACTACACTTATTGCAATATTTAAAAAAAACCATGATTTGAAGCATCACATCTAAAAACATAAACAGCTTAAGAAATCAACTTTCCTTCATCAGTGTGGTGAGATGAAAAACAGCAGGTGGAAACGCCAACAAACTAAAAACCAAATGTAGTTGCTGTGCAGCGGTTGTTATCAAGGGCTTTACACGAACAAGATTCACCATTAAAGCTGCGGTCAGATGACATGTTCATTATAGTCATGATGCAATTAAACAGGGCTAATGGAAAAGAAAAATGACAAAAGACACATTTGAATATTTGGCCAATTTGTGTCACTCCTTCACCACCAGAGCAAATGAGAAATAAACCGTCATGAGTTTGAGAAAGTGAACCCAAAGCAGTTTTCTGGACTGAGTGCATGTGTGTTCAGTATTCGTCCTGTGTGTCGTCAGGGACGTCCTCCTCCTGAGCCGGAGCCTCGTGTTCCTCTCCGCCGGCCTCCTGCACACACACACACACACACACACAGTTGTTTGTTGTTAAGTTATTTTTGAGGATCTTGGCATATGTCAGTTTGTCCTAGTATAGTAGTTTAACAACACGTCTTAAATCAGTCTTACATTTAAAGAGGACCTATTATGCCCCTTTCACAAGATGTAATATAAGTCTCTGGTGTCTCCAGAATGTGTGTGAAGTTTCAGCTCAAAATTCCCCACAGATCATTTATTATAGCTTGTCAAATTTTGCGTGAGCAAAAACACAGCGTTTTTAAAAAACTAAATTCTGCTGATGTGAAGTACTAACCTGGTCATCTGCTGAGTACAGCACCTCCATGAGTCTCTCCACGAAGGGCCCATTGTCCTGGCCCTGCTCCTGACACAACAGCTCCACCTCTCTCAGCTTCCCGAAGTAGAAATCCCGCTCCTTCTCCACTCCTTCTAGTGCTAGCTTTAATGTATTGAGCTACAGCAGTGGAGAGACACAAGAGTTGAGAATGAGATAAAAGCCTGTTTCTGCTGTAAACGGACAGTAAAAGCTGGTTGTTGCTTTGGTAGACATGCTTCTAAACAACATAATTCTTCATTGAATTTATGCACTTCTACTTCCTGTTTTAGCAGCCTTTTCAGAGTTGAATTAATTTGTATGATCCAATAAAAGTCCTTTACTTGGTTTTTGTAAATAATTAACAATGTATTACTTTATTAATGAAAGCGTTGCTTTATGCAAATGATTCCCAAAAATTATAGCAGACAGCATATGATGTCATAAAACATGCTGTCAAGGAAGAAGAAAAACAGGTCATGAATACAGAATTTGATGGCCAAAAATGCTGTCTAGATTAACAACCTATTATGTTTAAAAAAAATGCTGTCTAGGTAAGTAAAACCCAAAATGCTGTCTGTCTAGGTAGACAGCCTATGATGTCAGAAAATAGTTCACTAGGTTCCCAAAAACAGTCAGTCTATGATGTCATGAAAATGTTTAGAAAGATAACTATTGTGTCATAAGAAGATCTAGAATGGTGTCTATGATGTCATAAGATCTAAAAAGATGCCCATGATGTCATAAGAACGTCTAGAATGATGTCTATGGGTGTTTCTCAATGTCCCTCCTCGTTTCCTCGCTCCTCCGTCCTCCATCCTATGACCCGGAAAACGATCGAGCTCAGCCATCTTGAAGGACATCTCAATTCTCTAATTGCACCGCGAGGAGGCGAGGAACGAGGAGTGAGGAGGCTTCCTGAGGAGTCTTGAGCGAGGACACACCAGTGCATCCTTTGCGGAAGTCTTTCTCGTCGAGAAACCTGACGCACATATACATTCTCCTCCCCCTTCATATCTGCCACTATATTTTGCTTTACTTTTACAGTTAAATAAACTTTATATCTCATATATTTCGACGGGGCATCTTGCTTTATTAATATTTATTATATATTTTTTTTAATAACAAAACTTTAACAACATGTGGGTAGATCCCTCGAGTGCAACTGATGACGATTTGAAGTGACGCTAAAGGGAGCGTGGATATCATTTCACTTGATTCAATTCCTCCGTCCTTGCATCTTTTCCTTGCGTCCTTCCCTCGCATCCTGAAGGNCTATTGTGTCATAAGAAGATCTAGAATGGTGTCTATGATGTCATAAGATCTAAAAAGATGCCCATGATGTCATAAGAACGTCTAGAATGATGTCTATGGGTGTTTCTCAATGTCCCTCCTCGTTTCCTCGCTCCTCCGTCCTCCATCCTATGACCCGGAAAACGATCGAGCTCAGCCATCTTGAAGGACATCTCAATTCTCTAATTGCACCGCGAGGAGGCGAGGAACGAGGAGTGAGGAGGCTTCCTGAGGAGTCTTGAGCGAGGACACACCAGTGCATCCTTTGCGGAAGTCTTTCTCGTCGAGAAACCTGACGCACATATACATTCTCCTCCCCCTTCATATCTGCCACTATATTTTGCTTTACTTTTACAGTTAAATAAACTTTATATCTCATATATTTCGACGGGGCATCTTGCTTTATTAATATTTATTATATATTTTTTTTAATAACAAAACTTTAACAACATGTGGGTAGATCCCTCGAGTGCAACTGATGACGATTTGAAGTGACGCTAAAGGGAGCGTGGATATCATTTCACTTGATTCAATTCCTCCGTCCTTGCATCTTTTCCTTGCGTCCTTCCCTCGCATCCTGAAGGGGTGGAGCTAAGATGCGAGGAAAGGAAACGAGGATGCACAAATAAGAATTGAGAAGCACCCTATGATGTCATAAGAATGTCTAGAATGATGTCTATGATGTCATAAGATCTGTAAAGATGCCCATGATGTCATAAGATGATCTAGAATGATGTCTATGATGTCATAAGATCTGTAAAGATGCCCATGATGTCATAAGAACGTCTAGAATGATGTCTATGATGTCATAAGATCTGGAAAGATGCCTATGATGTCATTAGATGATCTAGGATTATTTCTATGATGTCATAAGATCTGAAAAGATGCCCATGATGTCATAAGAACATCAAAAAAGATGCCTATAATGTGGTAAGAAGATCAAGAAAGATGTCTATGATGTCATAAGAACATCTAGAATGATGTCTATGATGTCATAAGATCTGGAAAGATGCCCATGATGTCATAAGAACATCTAGAATGATGTCTATGATGTCATAAGAACATCTAGAATGATGTCTATGTCGTAAAAAGATCTAAGAAGATGCCCATGATGTCATAAGAACATCTAGAATGATGTCTATGATGTCATAAGAACATCTAGAATGATGTCTATGTCGTAAAAAGATCTAAGAAGATGCCTATGATGTCATAAGAACATCTAGAATGATGTCTATGATGTCATAAGATCTGGAAAGATGCCTATGATGTCATTAGATTATCTAGGATTATTTCTATGATGTCATAAGATCTGAAAAGATGCCCATGATGTCATAAGAACATCAAAAAAGATGCCTATAATGTGGTAAGTAGATCAAGAAAGATGTCTATGATGTCATAAGAACATCTAGAATGATGTCTATGATGTCATAAGATCTAAGAAGATGCCTATGATGTCATAAGAACATCTAGAAAGATGTCTATGTCGTCATGAGCATTTAGAAAGATGCCTATGATGTCAGAACATCAAAAAAGATGCCTATAATGTGGTAAGAAGATCAAGAAAGTTGTCTATGATGTCATAAGAACATCTAGAAAGATGAAGGAAGAAGGAAAACAGCTCACTAGGTGCCCTAAATGCTATCTAGGATTCTAGGCTTTGATGTCCAAAAATGCTATGTACAGTAGCTCACTAGAAGCCTAAAATTCTGTCTAAGTAAGCTTACCAGGTGTATCAAGTATCAAGGCTAAAATCAATGCAACAACACATTTAGACAAACGTCTTCCAAAATTATCTACTAAAATAGCATCTTATCTCATGGTCTCGTTTAGCACTTATAGCTATTATGTTTATGATTGCTCAAGCAGTCTATTTAAAGATTTTAATAGAGTTAATAGCATTAGGGATGTCCACCTGTTCGCTTAGTTGTGTTACTTGGGCTTCCAGCTCCTTCTCTCCCTTAGCGGGTGTCGATGACATCACAGGAATCTTTTTGGCAGAGGAGGGTCGGGAGGTGGAGGTGGAGGTGGAGGATTTAGGGGTTGAAGTGGTTGATCTAGTAGCTCCTGCACACAAGTTAACAGATGCCATGATGCATGAGGCTCAAAATTTAGTAGATGTCAATTTGAAAGTTGATTAATTATGATTAGGCCATTAATAAATTACGTGCAGCCCGAACAGACCTGCGGTGGGAGAGCTGGCAGCATGGTGGGATTTCTTTGGCAGGTTGAAGATCTGCTCCCCAGGATCTGGAGGGGGAATAGCATCCTGGCCCTGTCTGGCCTGGACCGGGTCGTATTCCTTCCCGTCGTAGTTGGCGTCGAAGAACTTCTTGAACCACTGAATGAAGTCCAGGTTGTCTTGAAATCGTCCCTTGACGAGCTTCTCTACAGGGATAATCTAAGAGGAAAGGAAACAGGATGTGAGTGTATGTGTGAAAATATTACATAACACAGATAACTTTGCTTAACAAATACAGATGATTTATACGTTAAATCAGGGTTTCAGGGTTAAAATGGGGTTCCTGAGGGAAATGCAGGGGGTTGGTGCAAATAATTAATTGAAATTATTTAATAATAATTAATAATTGAAACCATTTAAAAATACAAATTTAAATAAATAATCTATTTTAACATAAGAACAATAAAATAAAACATTTGAGAAAACATTTGTTTACCTGCAGGTCATGTGACAACCGACATCAGAGAGCTGTGAGCACTTCAATGAGTTGCTAAATTATTGAAATATTAACTGAATATTTGTGTGGCTGAAAAATGGATGATCTCTTCTGGTTATAGTCTTTTAAGCATTGTAAAATGGCATCATTATGCTGTTTTTAAAGCACTTTTTAGCTGAAAAAAAAACATGCAAAATTTTATAAAAAAGGATTTTTACTACTGGCCCTTTCCTATTTTCATACATCAATTTATGTTTATAGTTTTATTATTACAAATAATTTTACATTTCTAATATTGAAATGCATAATGTTCACATATATTATTTAATTTTATATTCTTTTATTAAAACTAACATTAAAACATTTTAATTAATTTTAAAATTATTATTATTATTATACAATTTTCACAAAAATTTAACTTTTTCATCAAATGTTAAGTTCTTTATGAAGAAAGTCTAAATAGCATAAATGCATAATGAGATAAGAACTATTATTTAATTAGTAACTCATAAATAGTTACAAATATAACTGAATCAGTCTGGGGTTTGGGGTCATTCATGCACTTTCTTATCAGACAAAACCACAACTGTCTTTCATGCTAAAAAAAATAGAGATGGTGATTTTGAGCAGATTTTATTTCTGTAACCCTACTGCTGTGAGCAAAACGCCCTCATGCGTCTCACCTTATCAACATTCATCCTCTTGAAGGAGGCCTGCAGGAGTTTGAAGTTGTGGATGTATTCATGCTCCAACTTGGCCTGGAATTTCACCTTCTTAAGACTGATACAGCCAGGAAACAGCATGTCCATGAACTGACAGTACGCTGCTCCTGTAACATGATGCGCAAATGATTCGCTGGGTGAACAAGGTTTTCCTAAGACAATCTGTAGGACTCATTCTGCATCGCATTTACTTCTCCAAAACTTTCAACCAGATTTAGATTCAGTTTCACGATCATCTAATAGTCTAATTTCCTCTGAAGTAAACTTAATCTGCTCAATCAGAAGAACTAAAACAAGGGCACTTAAAAGGAAGGATCCATTTGACTCCAAGGATGTAATTTAAAATGCCAGTGCAACGTCACGTAAATCAATGTCTTCTGCCTCTCTAGGTAGACCTGGACCCGTTCCACGGGATATTCAGTGTCTCTGAGATCTTTAAATACCTCTGGCCTGACCTGTGCTTATGCTCAACTAAATTAAGGTCCATGTGATGTCATGCTAAAGCACAGAAGTGTTATTTACTGTTTGATATTACTAGTCAAGGTTCCAACAAATTTCGACTGATGAATTTGACTGACTCAATTGCATGATTAATGGACAAAGATTAGAATAATTGTATAGAAATTGGTGGAGCTAATACCAATCCTTGGCAATGGCATTTACAAATTCAAAATCTATTTAAATTAGAATGTAGCCCTTTAAAGATGACAACATTCCCCCGGTTTCACAGACAAGGCTTAAGCTAGTCCTGGACTAAAATGCACATTTGAGCTGTTTGAACTGAAAGCAACTTGCACTGACATATCTTAAAATATGTCAGAGCCATTGTTTTGTCTCAAGATGCACACCAGTAATGTTTTTTTCTAGGGTACATTTATAAAATATACTTAAATACCCTAATTGAACTAATCCTGGCTTGCTCTAAGCCCCTGTTGTGAGCCCCTGTGGGCCTTTATGTTTTATAGCGTACAAACAGGTATGCTTAGCTAGTAATGAGTAACTACAAATGTACAAATTATTTTAGAGCAGAGCAAAATATTTAACTAGAAAATGTATTTATTAAGATATAAGAAGATTGGGATTTTTTATTTAATCATATTTGTAAAGATTTACAAGATGACTTTCCTAGGTCTGTAAATCACAATTTTCAATTCCCTGGTAAAGATATATTCCCTAAACTATAAATTACTTATACATAAGCCTACTTTTACAAATATAAATAATGCTATGTGTGCATTGTCATTTGTATTATATTATAAAGTCTTTTTATTATTAAAGTTTATTAGCCTATATTTACCATTCATCAACATAATACCTTTTTTATCGTTCATCAAACTCCTTCTGAAATCCCATTTCTCTTGCAAAATCCCATCAAACTAAAATCACACAAAGGAATGAACTGATCATCTGATGGTTGTGACCGACACGAAGAGAATTTCACCTGATTGAATTTCAAACAACTAATTAAACAAATGCAAACGACACTTAATCATAGCGGTGATTAAAGTAATGTAGTAATTTCAGAATAAAACCAAAAGTACTTGATAAAAGATGAGAATTAAATGAGTAGTTGACAAATTTTTTTGATTAAAATTTATCTATAAAGGAAAATGTAATATTTTAGATGACCTTTTTTAGAGGGTCATGTAAATTTGCATGTATAATAATTATACTTATAATAAGAATTAAATTAAAATTGTTTAAAATTAAATATAGCATGTACATTGCACACAATACATTTAATGCTATAAACCAGTGTTATTTTAGTATCACTGAGATACTACTATAGTTATTAATATTTTGAATCGTTTTTATATTTTTCATTTCAATTTTAAATAGACTTATTAAATTAGACTATTAATAGTTTTCATTCATTTTATTTAAGTTTTAGATAAAGGGTACATTTATATGACAATGATGTACTGAAAACGGAAAAGTTTTTCACATACAGAAGACAATATTGTCAAAATGATCCCCGTTCACACGGATCCACGAAAAACGATTAAAAACGCTGTATTATGCTGTCAAGCCAGTAGGTGGCGATGTATCTTTGTAAATAAATGCTACGCGCTTATAGACTGAACATGTAATATGCATGACGTCACCGTTTTCACAAATTCACATTTTTCGCATTCGCATGTCTCGTTTGAAAAAAAATGTGCATTTTGAAACCCGTTTTCAAAAGTTCGTGTTTCAAGCCCCCAAAACGTCATTGTCGTGTAAATGAATGGCCAAAATGCATAAAAAGTTTTCAGTTTTTAGTTGAAAACTGTGTCATGTAAGCGGCCCCTAAATTAAAATAAGAAATTTTACTTTGGCAACTAGCTAAAATAAAATTAGTTGAAGTTATGTTTTATTTTATTTCAAGTAATGAAATTGTGTTTTTAGATTCAGATAACTATAAAAACCCTGGTACAAACACTCTTATTAGACTTTTTTTATACTTTTTTTTTTTTAAATAAAGAAGTTCTAGTTTAATGTATTTAATGTGATTCACTCTATTCCCAGGTTTATAAATCATGGCTGTTTTACCTAAAGCAGCTGAGAATTTACAACAGCTTTACTTGAACAGACAGACAAACGCATTATACAAATGTTTAAAGGTAGCAGCAGCCCTACGGCCAATCAGACAGGCACTAACAAAATGCCTTAGTGTAAATCCTCTGGGATTATTGGTCTTTATGTCTAATGAGTGTCAGTGGTAGTTTAAGTTGGGAGGTTCACATACCTGATGACAGCTGCTCCACTTTAGTGTAGTTTAGACTGAGCAGATCGTTCACCCAGGCCGTGATGTCATGCCTGCTCATAGTCTCCTGGGTTATTGAGGTAGAATACACGTTGACCGCCATCCCCCAGCTGTGGACGAGACACAGACATCATCAGAATCAGAATCATGTGCAGATGTGGTGAAGGACAGCTCAAAGTCTGAATGTCACTATCAGCTCTACTATTGACTGAATCAGACTGAGCCATGCATACTACTTACAGAACACTATAACAGGAAGTCTAATTTAATTCTTTTAAAAGGTTAGTTCACCCAAAAATGAAAATTATGTCATTAATTACTCACCCTCATGTCGTTCCACACCTGTAAGACCTTCGTTCATCTTCAAAACACAAATTCAGATATTTTTGATAAAATCTGATGGCTCAGTGAGGCCTGCATTGCCAGTAAAATAATTAACTAGAAAGAAAACTACTAAAGACATATTTAAAACAATTCATGTGACTACAGTGATTCAACCTAAATGTAATGAAGCGACGAGAATTGTTTTTTTGCTTTTTGAACTTTATTCAACAATATCTAGTGATGAGCGATTTCAAAACACTGCTTAATGAAGCTTTACGAATCTTTTGTTTCGAATCAGTGGTTCGGAGCGCGTATCAAACTGTCAAAGTCATGTGATTTCAGTAAACGAAGCTTCGTTACATCATAAGTGTTAAAACAATTCAATGGTTCACCACTGGGGGGGGCGTGACTTTGGCAGTTTGATACACGAGTATTCTCATCGCTTCATAACATTAAGGTTGAACCACTGTAGTCACATGAACTGTTTTAAATATGTCTTTAGTAGCTTTCTGTGCATCTGAAAGTGTTAATTATCTTGCTGTCAATGGAGGCCTCACTGAGCCATCGGATTTCATCAAAAATATCTTAATTTGTGTTCCGAAGATGAACTAAGGTCTTACAGGTGTGGAACGACATGAGGGTGAGTAATTAATGACAGAATTTTCATTTTTGGGTGAACTAACACTTTAAGGCCTGTCCATAATAAGAATGATGTTAGCATCCACAATAACACTGCAGTTTTATTGTGGGGCAGTCGTGGCCTAATGGATAGAGAGTCGGACTTGTAACCCAAAGGTCATGGGTTCGAATCTCAGGTCCGGCGGGGGTGGTCGGTGAGGGGAGTGAATATCCAGCGCTCTCCCCACCCTCAATACCACGACTGAGGTGAGACCCTTGAGCAAGGCACCATACCCCAAACTGCTCCCCGGGCGCCGCAGCAATGGCTGCCCACTGCTCCGGGTGTGTGTTCACTGCTGTGTGTGTGCACTTGGATGGGTAAAATGCAGAGCACAAATTCCGAGTATGGGTCACCATACTTGGCCACATGTCACTTCACTTCACTTCACTTTTGCCGTCTCCCGCTTTAAAAGCTCAAGCTCTTTAAAGCAGGATGGATTCTGATTGGCTGTCAATGTTTTTATTGTTCAGCAGCTGAAAAAAACAATTCTGAAAGTGATTGCAACAATATTGTTTCTCTGTGCCATTCTCGTTATAGTAATATTATTTTACATTTAGAGTGAATTTTAGAACTATATCTTTATTGTTATAGTTATCGTCCTTTGTGTGAACGGGCCTTTAGCCTGCTTTGTGACTAAAAATATAAAAAGTGTGCATTGCAATTGCAATGCATTTCTAAGTGTTTCTAATATTTCTAATACTTAGAAACTAAACTGTCACAACAAAAGGCCCATGATTTACATGTTACTGAATTTATTCTCTTTACTGAACTTTTCCTGCTATCCAGGATTGCAAGTGTTGCCTGTAAACACTGTGTAACATGATCCTAATGTCAACTAGGTAAGTAAATATCGAGATATACAGAGCACTCCATGATGTTAAATAGAAGCTTTTTAGCTTTGTTTGTTCTCATACACAATTGTGAGCCCACCGATTCTATCTATCCCACTTTATTTCCAACTCAAAACTAAACAAAAAAAATCTAAGGAAAAAAGTTCAAGCATATAAATGCTTTTTAATGTATAAAGAAATATAGTCATTTTCCATCTCAGAACAGCTTTTGGTGTCAGACAGCCTATATTACATTTGCTTCCCACTAAAAGGATTTTTGTGTGTCCTCTACTGAAACTAGTGTCCTTGAAAAGCTGCTGATGGGATGATAGATTTTGAAACATTTCACAGCTTGGCACAAAGCACAATTTGATTGATTGGGTGAATAAACTGTACTGAACAAACTAGGGATGAACCAATATTAAAGGTGCCCTAGAATTGTTTTTTAAAAGATGTTATAAAAGTCTAAGGTGTCCCCTGAATGTGTCTGTGAAGTTTCAGCTCAAAATACCCCATAGATTTTAACTGCCTATTTTGGGGGATAATTAGAAATGAGACGATTCAGGGTGTGTGGCCCTTTAAATCTCGTGCTCCACGCCCACGGAGCTCGCGCTTGCCTTAAACAACATAAAAAAAGTTCAAACAGCTAATATAACCCTCAAAATGGATCTTTACAAAGTGTTCGTCATGCAGCATGTCTAATCGCGTAAGTACAGTGTTTATTTTGATGTTTACATTGATTCTGAATGAATTTGAGGCTATGCTCCATGGCTAACGCTACACTGTTGGAGAGATTTATAAAGAATGAAGTTGTGTTTATGCATTATACAGACTGCAAGTGTTTAAAAATGAAAATAGCGACGGCTCTTGTCTCCGTGAATACAGTAAGAAACGATGGTAACTTTAACCACATTTAACAGTACATTAGCAACATGCTAACGAAACATTTAGAAAGACAGTTTACAAATATCGCTAAAAATATCATGTTATCATGAATCATGTCAGTTATTATTGCTCCATCTGCCATTTTTTGCTATTGTCCTTGCTTGCTTACCTAGTCCGTTGATTCAGCTGTGCACATCCAGACGTTATGCCCTTGACTAACGCCTTTCATAATGTTGGGAACATGGGATGGCATATGCAAATATTGGGGGCGTACACCCCGACAGTTACGTAACAGTCGGTGTTATGTTGAAATTCACCTGTTCTTCGGAGGTCTTTTAAATAAATGAGATTTATATAAGAAGGAGGAAACAGTGGAGTTTGAGACTCACTGTATGTCTTTTCCATGTACTGAACTCTTGTTATTCAACTATGCCGAGGTAAATTCAATTTTTGAATCTAGGGCACCTTTAAAATTCTTGCCAACGTAATTTAAGATGACATTTATTTTCATGTTACAGCTGATTGCTTTTATTTATTTTTAGACAAAATCTAACTAAACACTTAAGTCAATAGTCTTGTCAACGTAAAAATCCATGTTTCAATGTTTAAATTACTAGGCAACATTATAATACACAGTATGAAATATGGATTATTATTCATTTTTAGAAAGTTGTAGAGTGGGAAATCTGTTTTAAAATTGATAGCAAAAATTAATCAAAAAAATTGGCATAAGCAAGCATTGATGATACTGATAATATCAGTTTTTTAAAAGGTTTTTAAAATCAATGAAATTATAATGGACAGTCCTGAAATTTAATGCATCCCTAGTACAAATCTGATTGTTTAATAATAATAATAATAATAATAAAAGCTATAACAAATCAATACTTTGGCACAAGTAAAACATCAAACCTGTCCACATCCAGTTATTAATAGGTCATGATTAAGCATATGAACATATCAAAGATCATCTCAGCTGGCATGTAATAAAGTAACCTAATTTAACCAACTGAATGAAGCCAATTTCAATCACTGCCAATAGAAAGATCCACCACATATATCCCATTCCCCTTGAAATCCTAGTGCATCATCATATGAATAATGAACCGAATCCCTCAAGAAAACCCACATCTCTTATTTCAAATTTCTCTTAAAGCCCACCAGGATGACAAATATACCCATCTATTCATTTCTCCTGGCTTTAATAAGCTTAAAAGCACATTGCATTTCCAGACATTAGTGCTTTTGTGCTTAAAGAGCAGATTCATCTAAATTTAGCAGTAAAGATAAACAGTTTAGTGAGATGTTGGAATGAAGGGGGAGGGAAAAATCAGTGTCAACAAAAGCAATCCACCCAAAACATGTTTATAGTCCCGTAAAACACACACAATCATATTTTTTTTACCCATGCACGCAATATTAACTAGTATTATGCACGATACGCACGACATAGACAACCTGAACACATTTTGGGGCTAGGATGAAATGAATTACATTACGCAATGGCTGACTGCTTAGTGAACATACAGGCCATGTACTGTCAAAACCTGGGAAAGCACCCTGTCAGCGTCCATCCCAACACACATCCATCCTAAATCATATGCATAACGTTTGGGGGAAATCCTCAAAGCGCGAACGCATTCACTAAAAAGCTTTTAACATGGTTTCTTAATGACTGCACCATCAGGAAAACGCCATAGCTGGCTCAGGAAAAGCCCCACCAACAGATATCACGCAGCCATAATGGGAGTTTGGGGTTCCCATAGCGAGTGCATTGGGAATATATGTATTTTAACGACTGAATTGATATTTTCGACTAAATTCGTTGATTGTAGCTCGGTTTAAGCGGTGGTTTCTTTGTAAAGCGGCCGGCGGATGGTAATGGCAGTGGTGTACCTGTAGGCGCGCTCTCCACGCACTGTGTTCTTTCTGTAGGGAATGATGTTGGTGCCGTTGTTGTCCGGAATGATGTCGTTGTTGTTCTCTCCATTGGGGGACAGAGCTTGGGTCGGACCGGGCATTTGGCTCTGTGAAATACTCGAACGGTCTAGGAAAGGGACGTCGGGGATGTTCCCTGCCGTCTGCCTGCTTGTTCTCAGTTTAAATCCTGTGTGTATTTGTATGGATGTGTCTCTCCGGCTCAACAGCGACCTCACAGGTGATTCACGGAACTACAGTCATGTGACTTTGGGAGGGGTGCTTCAGATTTGAGCCAGGGAGTAACTTTGCCTCTAACTAAATACATAATTATAAATTATATATGATGTATTATATCTATGAATACACCTTAGAGGTCACAAGAACTCCTATGTGTTTCCTTCTAAAGACAGACCTGCATCTCAGCCCAAAGTTTTTATTTGGATGTGCATTTTTCCCATATTAGTTCATATTTCATGAATGGGTAAAAAGTGTGTGAACGTGTTATGGGTTGGCACAGATATTTTAATATAAGACTGTTTATCTTTCCTGCTAAATTTAGCAGTTTGCTCTTTACACACAAATAAAGTCTGGAAATAATAATATGACGACATTAGTGAGAAATGTTTCTTGAGCAGCAAATCGGCATATTAGAATGATTTCTGAAGGATCATGTGACTGGAGTAATGATGCTGAAAATTCAGCTTTCATCACAGGAATAAATTACATTTTCAAATACATTCAATTAGAAAACAGGCACTTTATATTGTAGTAATATTTCACAATATTATAGTTTTATATGTATTGTTGATCAAATAAATGCAGCCTTGGTGAGCATAAGAGACTTCTTTCAAAGCATTACAAAATCGGACTGACCCCAAACTATATACTATACAACTATGTGTGACATATATATACACACACATTACACAATGTTTAGATAAGTCTCTTGTTAATGTATATAGAATGGCATCTTTACAATGTAGTCTCTGCAGTCAATCAAATCTATGGTTTTTAGAGTCAAAACAGATAGATAAATCTATCCAGGCCATGAGCAAAGGTCTAGTCAATCTGATGAATGAAGTTCTCATAGTTTTAAAATAAAGTGACATTACAAGTGGAAAAATATTAGTTAGGTTATTTATAGTTCTTATGCTTCGCTGCTTCATATTAACAGGAAAACAAAGCTGTGGCCACATATCTCGACCACCATAAAGCTGATAACAAATAAATTGCCAACAGAGAATTTTAAGCTGCACAGCTATTTAAAGGGGACCTATAATGCCTCTTTCTCAAGATTTAATATAAGTCTCTGGTGTCCCCAGAATGTGTCTGTGAAGTTTCAGCTCAAAATACCCCACAGATCATTTATTATAGCTTGTCAAATTTGCCCATATTTGGGTGTGAGCAAAAACACACCGTTTTTGTGTGTGTCCCTTTAAATGCAAATGAGCTGCTGCTCCCGGCCCGCTTTCCAAAAGAGGGAGGAGCTTTAACAGCTCACGCTTCGGTTGCTCAACAACAACAAAGCTGGAGAATCTCACACAGCCAAAATGAGGATTGTCAGTAACGGTGTTCAGCCTTACATTGTTCAAACCAGAGTCGACACTGATGGAGAGACTCAGGAAGAAGTTACAACTTTTAGAATTAAACTGGACGTTTCTGAATGGTTAGTGGATAAATTTATGTAGTTGCTGTGGAGTTGATTCAACTCATCCACTAGCATGTGCCGTCATGTTAATCTTTTGTGCAAATCCAGCATTGAATTGACCCTCGTTTGTGAAGCAGTCCGGCGTAAAATGACAGCATGACAACACCACTCTACTACAACAACTCTTCCTGTTCTCTAAAGCAGCCCAACATGGCCTCACCCCCTTTGTTGAGTGTTCTCGGGGGCGGGGTTTATGTAAATTTTAGGGTTAGTGATGTCACTAACCCGGGAAGAAACTCATTGTAGTCCCTACCAGCCGTTTGTTGTAGCAAATTCTTTAAAAGAAAATATCTCCCTTTGCATTGAATTTGAACTTTGCAGATGTTGTTTATGCTCAAACAGCAACATTACACACTAACTAAAGTTAAAAAAAGTGAAATCATAATCAAATCACCCCTTTAAGAACATCACAAAAGATTAGTTTTATATTACTGCATTAGTGGTTGACTTTTCAATGGCTGATAGTACGGAGTTTAGAGTGACTGACGGCTGATATAATACTAACATAGATCTGATATAAGCTAATAATACAATAATAATTAAATAAGTATTGTGTAAAATAAGAGTTTAACTTATACAAGTGTGGAAACATATCGTTTTTAAACTTGATAACATGATAATCAAGTGGGTATAATAATTGGCTGATGCCAGTAATCTCAAAACGGCCAAATATTGTCCAATTAATCAGCCTGGACAAAATACTAGTCAATACTGTATAGCATAATACTAAAGACTATCAGTCAGCAAATAAATAAAAAAATATATAAATTAAAGGGTTAGTTCACCCAAAAATGAAAATAACGTCATTTATTACTCACCCTCATGTCGTTCCACATCCGTAAGGCCTTCGTTCATCTTCCGAACACAAATTAAGATATTTTTGATGAAATCCGATGGCTCAGTGAGGCCTCTATAGATAGCAATGCCACTGATCTTCTCAAGATCCAGAAAGGTACTCAAAACATATTTAAAACAGTTCATGTGAGTTCAGTGGTTCAATCTTAATATTATAAAGCGATGAGAATACGTTTTGTGTGCGCCAAAAAACCAAAATAACGACTTTTCAACGATATCTAGTGATGGCCGATTTCAAAACACTGCTTCGAATCTTCGAATCTCATCACTAGATATAGTTGAAAAGTCGTTTAGTTTTTTTTTAGCGCACAAAAAGTTCTCATCGCTTTATAATATTAATATTGAACCACTGAACTCACATGAACTGTTTTAAATATGTTTTTAGTACCTTTATGAATCTTGAGAAGTTCAATGACATTGATTTCTATAAAGGCCTCACTGAGCCATCAGATTTCATCAAAAAATATCTTAATTTGTGTTCCGAAGATGAACGAAGGTCTTACGGTTGTAGAACGACATGAGGGTGAGTATTTTTGGGTGAACTAACCCTTTAAGTGTATATACAGATCTGTAGTCTGAGACCACATTGAAAACTTCAGTTTTTTATTTTTATTTTTTTATCTTTTTCTTCTTTTTCTCTTAATTTAAAACTGAAAATAAGCAGGACAAATAAAATGTTCTAATGTAAAATGAACAAGAAATATTCTCTATTTCACATTCTCTACTACTGTAGGCCACTAACCAAATTAAAAGTAAAAAAAGTAAATTAGTGACATTGATCATCTGACTCCAAGTACACAGATTTTTTCTTCAATTGAAGATTAAGTTGCACTTTAGAAGACAGAGAATATGGCAGCTCCAGTGCTGCTGTCATTTCACATTCATATACATTTTTAAATGAATTTCACATACTGATGATAATATAATTTGCCATGGGGAAAATGTCTTGAATAGAAAAGAATGCAAACTAATGATCTTAGACTTAAACCAGACTGTGGGTCAGGTATACCACGTTTCTGTTAAACATGCAGTCATTAAGATGCTTGTGTTGCAGATTAATGCATTTCAATTGCACCAGGCTGTTCAATTGTCTTTTGTTGGCTCTTTTCCCCCCTCAAGGCAGAGAAAATGGCTTTGCAGCCAATTTAATCTTATTTTTTCCGTGCAAATTTGGACTAAACGTCTAACATCGATGTAAAAGTTGCACCTTGCAACCTAACCCGCCAAATATATTTCTTTAAGAACAGGAAGTGTGCT
>RJVU01075378.1:377877-395815 GCA_003731715.1 Anabarilius grahami
TGTACCATTAATATATATATATATATATATATAATTAAACGCTCATGCAGAGAGACAAGTGTTACAAGAACAAAGTCCTCATGCTTCCATTCAAACATCTGCATCTGGAAGAACCTTTCGCAACTTAGTTTATCCTAAGGGAAAAGTGAAAACTCAGCAAACAGATTTCTTGTCTGATATGGCTGAATTGTTTTTTGTTTGGGACCCCAAAGGGTTTTTTGAAACTCTTTTGCAAGGTTATTTAAACATGTACAGCGTGATAATATATGTGTGTTAATTTACACTGTAATGCGTATTGACTTGACTATATGTTTAGGTTTAGTATTGGATAGATAGACAGATAGATAGATAAGTAAGTAAGTTAAGTAAGTAAGTAAAGTACACAGCAAAAAACGTTGGGTTGTTTTTTTTAACCCAACCGTTGGGTTACACATATTGGGTCACTGTGTTGGATTATTTATTTCCCAAAAATGTTGGGTCATTTTTAACATCGGTTGGTTATTTAACCAAGCTGTTGGGTTAAATGGGTTCCGCTGATTCCCGCCACGACTATTCAAATTTTAACGGTCCAGTGGCAGTCAACTGAAAGAAGCTGCTGCAGCCTGATTATGAAAGGTAGGCCTAAGTCTTTTTTATGTATATAACTCTCATAATATTAAGTATTGTGTACTGAAACGTTGATTATATACTAAAACCTTATATATTTTTAAAATGAAGTTGTAATAATAATTCTCTTCAGTCAGTTTCAATGTTGTCCGGAAAGTGAGATCGATTGGAAATTAATCCTAGCTATCCCAGTTAGCTCGTTAGCAGTAATAAAGTAATTAAAACATTATGTTAGCGGTGAAATATACCTATAAACTAAGTAGGCCTAGGTCTCTGCAATCAGCGGAGTAGCAGGTTTTCCAGCAACAGCACAGTAAAATATATCTGACAGTTCATTTAAAATTCATTGTTTTGTGCTTCAAGCCAGAATTTAAGACTCCTAAAACATATTTGCACTCACTATAAATGTTATTTTCTGTTGTCCTGATTGTATTTTTCACACAATCCTTTATGATTACATTATGAAAGCTTGTTTCCACCATGGGCTAAATAATAAAAAAGGTAAAACTTTTTTATTATTATTATTTCACAATTCAGTTCTGTTTTTTTGTTTTAAACAATTCTGTTTTTTTCCACCATGGAATAAAAATAAAAGGTAATTGTGAGATTTTTTATCTCACAATACTGACTTTTATCTCCATGTAAAATCGAGAAAAAAAGTCAAAATTATGTTTATATCTTGCAGTTCTGTTTTTTTCTCCCTCAGAATTGTAAGATAAAAAGTCACAATTAACTTTTTTTTTCATCCTGTTGGAGAAACAAGCTTTTATATGACATTGATCAAAATGAGCTTAATGCTCTGCAAAATGTTAAACAAAAAACTGTGTGAATGATGTGTAACACTGATGTTTTTCCTCCAGTTTAAGAGTTTGGTGGCTCTTTCTCCAGTCAACACAGATTCTGTAAAACAAAGAAACCATAAAAGACACACACACACACATGTAATTAAAGATATATAATGTATATACCACCGCATGTTTCCTTGATACCGCTATTTATATTTAGCAGCTCTAAGTGGAAGACGAGGAGGCTGTATGGACACTGATCTTCTCCTTCTTTCTGGCCATTGAATACTTTGTCTTGAGCAGGGAGTTGAACTTGATGAACTCGCTGACGATTATTGGCACAGGAAGGATGATGAGCAGAACCCCGACCATTGCACAGAGAATGGCTACACACTTGCCTGGAACTGTTATGGGATACATGTCTCCATAACCCACTGTGGTCAGTGTGACCACTGCCCACCAACAACTGGAGGGAATGTCAATAAACGAAAAATCAATATGTTTGAATTCTGCGTAATAAGCCATGGTACCGAAGATGAGCGTGCAGCTGAAGAGCATAAGAGGAACCGTACAGAGAGCCGTCGCACTGGCGCGGAGCGTGTGTTTGAGAACTCTCACACCGAACACATGCTGCATCAGACTGAAGACGTGAAGGATGCGTATGCATCGCATTACATGCAGAAAGCCCAGTGCCTGCATGCAGTACGTCCCTGAACACCACTGGAAGAGCCAGGGGAACAGGGCCAGCAGGTCGACGATGTTCATAATGTTCATGAAGAAGCGCGGTTTGCTTGGGCAGCTGACTGCACGCATCACAAACTCAAACACAAACCATATCAAACAGACTAGCTCCACCGCATCCAGAACTCTTGGTAGTACAGAAACATTCTCGATGAAATTCTCACTTGAGTTGTCTGCCGATACCACATACATTTGGTGAGGATTTATAGCCGGATGTGTCTGCAGAGAGAATGCAGTGATAGAGAGCAGGATGAAGAACAGAGATACGACTGCAATGACCTGGAGAAACAGAAACATTAAGAATGAGAAAGGAGCCACACGTATGAAGAACAGCAATAGCAAGCTCAAATGATTTAGGGTTGTGCATCATTCAGAACTGCATAAAGACACTTATGATACCTTGGCTCTAACGGATGAAAGCGGGTTGTCAAAGAGAGCCCATATCTTCAGCTGCCAAGCTTTATGGCTGGATTGTTCATTCTCCATCACTGAAGGGTCAATTTGAGCCGAAGCCTTTATAGCATCTTTGTTCTGTCGAAATGCCGCCCAACAGCAGGGCTCCACATCTGTGCCGCTGATACCCCAGAAATCAAACTCCTCTTCCAGCAACACACCACACAAGTTGGTGGGGCAGTGCAGCTTCAAGCTTCTATAATACTGCAGCACGTGAGTGAAGACTTCAGGGTGGCGATCAAAAAACAGCTCTGAAGGAGGCTCCTCAGTGTCCACCAGCTGGGCAAGGCGGGACCCCGGAAGGGTCATTAGGGTGCTCTTGTGGGTCTCATGTTTTACCCCACCGACATTTATCACTATTTTTTCACTACTGCCCTCAGAGGCTCCCAGTGAGAAAACGCCCACAGAACTCATCATAGTGTAAGAGCTCAGTGCTGCTGATGTCTGGCAGCTGTTTTTCTATGATCCAAATGAAAAGTTTATCATTACGATATCATCAGTATTCAATAGTGGAAATACAACATTTGTTCATTTAGCACCACAAATACAAATATCAATATTTAGTTACATTGAATAATTTACAATATCCAAATTTCATTTCAAAGAAACTTCTTTAAAATTCTGATTCAACAATTTGTTAGCATAACTCAAAAATAAAACAGAAATCACCAAATTGTTCCATATACAAGCAAAAGTTATTAATCCAAGAGAAAAATTTACAGAAATGTTAAAAAATAATACAAATGTTACACATTACATTTTATTTTAAGATTTTTTTTTGTAGTTTTATTCATTAAAAAATCAATTGCAATGCAATCATCTATAATTTGCATGATAATGACTTAAAGAAGTTGAAAACAAATCAACCACTGAATAAAGACTGACCTTACCTTGTGCCAGGACAGAGTTTGATATCTTTTCTCACAGAGATATTCCTAAGAACAGAATTTCACTATTATAATCTTTTGACTGTGTTTGTGAGCTTGAAACTTGGAGTTATGAAACACTGACACAATCTTTGCATTTTTATGCTTCTTTGCAGTCCAGCCTCCAAAGGTCCCAGAAGACAAGCCACTATTCACAGAAGAATCTATAGCCAGAAAAAAAGTGCATCTGATGAAAGCCAGCTGTTCTCGAACTTCCTGTCAGCCCACTAAGCGACATTTTAGCCTGAAGCATAGAAGGTAATACAGTTTGGGGGGTGTTGTATTATAATAAACATTGGGGACCTAGTATTATGAAATGGGGAAATTCACACTGACAGAAGAACTGCACTGCTGAAATTACATTTGTATAAACTCTATCTCCTGCAGAATGTTGAATAAGACATCTGCTCTTGACTAAATGTAATGTACATATAATGTGAAAGTTTAGCAACAAGGAATATCTGTCAAAATATGGCATTGTAGTTTTACTAGCAATACATCCCATATGTGATCCAATAATGCTATGTGCAGTTGTGTATCCCACCAATAATGTTAAAACCTACTAGTGATGGTGAGCTCCAAACTTAAAAACACTGTCAATGGGAATGCGATACAAATGACCTGATTTCCTATCAAGACATTACATACATTCTTGGTCTCAACAGAACAGTTTTCTTCAGATGGTTTCTTCCTCTGTGACATGCGGCAGAACCTGATTTTGCTGAGTTCAACATGTTCCTGGGTCAACATTTTTGTTGATCCTGGAACAACATTCAAATCAACCAATCAGATTTGAGGGACAAGTTTACAGATTATGTCAAGTTTAGGCTTAAAATCATGAATTAGTGCTTCTACATCAGTGTTATTCATCTATAATTTCCCTCTGATTTTTGGGATAACTTATGGGTAGGGTTAGGTTTAGGGGTAGGAATAGGGTTAAGACTAAATTTTCAGACTGGAATGTTGTTCCAGGAGCAACAAAATATGTTGACCCAGGAACGCATCTAACTCAGCAATATCAGGACGTGCGTGACACATGCACGCGCACACATACACACGCTGGGTTTCCATGTTTATGGGGATATTCCAAAGGAGTAATGGCTTTTATACTGTACAAACTGTATTTTATACCCCCTTATACTAACCCTACCCCATAACCTACCCATCACAAAAAAACTTTCTGCTATTTTAGATTTTCAAAAAATATTCTGTATGATTTTTTAACTTGTTTGCTCATGAGGATCAAAAAAATGTCCCCGAAAGGTCCAAATGTACTGTTATTACTTTACTTGTGGGACATTTGGTCCCCATAACATGGACCACACACACACAATGTAAAATCCAGTACCAGATACAAAACAAATTTTATAGTTGTAATTCAGTGAATTGTAAGGCTGCTCTGATGTGGCATTTAATGCATATTCATTTGGTCAGAGTTGGCATGTTTTAGTACCATTTTTATGCTGCATCGAAAAAGTCACTTCCTTCACATTTATGATTTATTTACATGCCAAATGATCAACGTTTGTAGACCAGAATCTTTTTTTAATGATTAAAATCCAAAAAGGTGAAAAGAAAACACCTCAGGACAAAGAGCCAAAATAATGAAAAAGTACATTTAAAAAAGGGAGATTTAGGCAGAATTGCCCCAGATTATATCACCTTCACAGTTAACTTCACTATAAACCTTTGTGCACGTCAATACCTGCTACACACAAAAAACGTTCATCCTGCATTTTCAGTCACTGAATCTGGTGTTAAAGGATCGGTCAAATATGCTTGAGAACCAGTAGGTGGTGCAATTGCTCATTACTGTTTTCATGTCTCATGCCAGTACTTAATTGCAGTGACTACTGAGTACTCATTCAATCTTGAAAACTTTTAATCTTAAACTTTCAATTTACTTTTATAAAGTAAAAACTATTTGTGTGTGCATTTTGACAGTTTATAAAATGCTTACTTTGTCTTTAAACAACAAGGTGAGAAATAAAACATAGTAAGGTCAAACAGCAAACACTTTTATCCAGAGCACCCTACAGCACAATAAAGAGACAGTCGCTGTGAAGGAGGCTGGGATTAGATGCTTTGTTAAGGGGAATGTTAGTGATAAGTTACCAGCCCTGATCTTTAACCACTAGGTCACGCCACCAAAAATATATTTAAATGAACATATTTACTAAGAATTCGTCAAAGGAACTTCATTGTGCTGTTGTGTCTGCGGAGGCTATTGTATCTGCTATGGTTACGTTACCATTTGCATTGCAAATGAACACAATAATAATGGATTCTTTAGTACAATGTATGTCAAAGATCATTTTTAATTTGGAATATATATATGTAGATATATATCAGTTTCCAGAAACATATGAAGCAGCACAAATGTTTTTATCATTGATAATAATAAATGTTTATTGAGCAGCAAATCAATGATTTCTGAAGGATCATGTGACACTGAAGACTTGAGTAATGATGCTGAAAATTCAGCTTTGATCACAGGAATAAATTAAATTTTTCGCCTATGTCACGCGTGACCTTTCCAACATGATTACGTAATGCGTGGCACATCGCAGAGCTAGTGCAAGACGAGCATTTGTGGTTAAAAAGTATATACTTTTTTTTTTCTTTTTTTTCAGAAAATGACCTATTGTTTCATTAGATAAGACCCTTATTCCTCGTCTGGGATTGTGTAGAGCCCTTTGAAGCTGCACTGAAACTGCAATTTGAACCTTCAACCCATTGGTAGCCATTGAAGTCCATTATATGGAGAAAAATCCTGGAATGTTTTCCTTAAAAACCTTAATTTCTTTTCGACTGAATAAAGAAAGACAAACATCTTAGATGACATGGGGGTGAGTAAATTATCTGGAAATTTTAATTCTGAAGTGAACTAAACCTTTAACATGAACACTTTATATGGCACAATAGATTCACAGTTAAAATAGTTTGCAGAAGCCATATAGAAGAGGAATCAGTCTGTGTGTCCGGTGTTGTTAGGTTGTCTTTAGTATCCTAGCAACAAACACCAACAGGAAACACGAGACTCCGGTTGTAGATGGACATCTGAGTAAGTATCAGGTGTTCATATGAGAGACACACACACACTCAGATGAGTGTCTACAGATCTGGCACTAGGACCCAGAATCATCCCTGTTCCTGCCTCCTCTCCTCGATCACTCGCTCCTCTCCTCCCTACCTGAACTACTCACTCCAGGATGGAGCAGAAGAGATGTCGCAGCACACGAGGAACCAGGTCAGACACATCCGGACAGAAGATAGTCTTGCCTACTCAGTGTAATTTTCTTTCTGTGCATACAGTATTGTAGGATTCACCTTCTGCAAATGGACAACACCATCAGAAGACTGCAAAATACCTGAATAAGTCATCAACTATGTAAAACCCACAACCTTTTACATGGTAGCCGACATAGAACCAAATTTATAGGATTCGAGCCACTGCTGGATTTTATCTGACTGTGTTCCCAAAGTATCCACCATTGGAGCGAATTCTACTCAGGGACTGAACAAGAAGCCACTTTGAAGTGTTTCGAATCAGTCAGCAGGTGTAAAGTTGTAGTTGCAGAAGTTCACTGAGCGAGACTCAGATTATCTGGACTGTATGTGTACCTCTGTGTGTAACTCTGCATACAGCCATGGGAAATGCAGCTGGAAGTCTGGAGATGACACCCGGGCGGGATGTCAAACGACCCCTCAGCACTTACGGGCACAAACAGCCACCAGCCCCTAAACTGCCCCCACCACCTGAGGAGGAATTAGAGGAGAGGTTCAACATTGTGTTGGTATGTACCGAACAAAATATCCAATTAAAATGATCCACATTAATGGGGGTTCAGCTCGAATATGTCATTTTCTTTTTGTTTAAGTGTTTTGCTGATTGAAAGTAGAAAAACGGTATGTGTCAGTGTGTGTGGTTGAGGGCTGAGATGTGCCACTGCAGTAACTATAAATATGTTTGATATGCATTGTAAAAATGGTTTGCATCTCTTTGCATGCAAAAGCAAAGGTTATTATCAAATTAACACAGATAAGACTTTTCAATGATTGAAACTCCATAGCCTGTCGAAATGACAGCTAGTTGTACCACGTTAGGGTGTCGACTGTGTTGGAATGTTATGCGCATACATACTGAGGTGATTTCATTCATATGCATGTTTGTGAAATCTGTAAGATCTCTCCGAGTATGAGTGTTATGCAGCAGCGAGACTCTGATTGTCCAGCTGGAAGACTTTAATGCGTCATTAGGTGCAATTCATGTACTGCATCTTATATATGATGAGTGTACAATATGTAAATGTAATGCTGTTTAATACTTTGATCTACTTCTTTAAAGTAGTAGTTAATCCAAAATTCTGTCATTTACTCAACCCTTGCATCATTCCAAACCTGTATGACTTTCTTTCTTTCTGTAAACTGAAAGTAAATGGTTATCAGGGTCTGTTAAGTTCCAAAAAAGGACGAAAACCACCAGTAAAGCATTATAAAAGTAGTCCAACTGCACTATATTTCAAATCTACAGCAGCTTTGACAGTTGTGATCATCCTTATAGAAAAATATATAAAAAATCTTTCTAAAATGTCTTATAAGTCATAAATATCTTCTTTTGTGTCCAACGGAAGAACGAAAAATGGTCATAAGTTAATAGACATATTTGTTGTTTATTTTTATATGTTTGTGCTTTGTTAAGAGTTGTAGTTAAAGGGATAGTTACCCCAAAAATAAAAATTCTGTCATCATTTACTCACTCTCAAGTTGTTCCAAACCTGTCTTTCTTCTGTTCAACACAAAAGAAGATATTTTGAGGAATGTTGGTAACCAAAAAATGGAAGTCTCCATTGACTTCCATTGCATTGTATTCATACTAAGTAGTCAATGGGAACCAGCAACTGTTTGGTCATCCACATTTATCAAAATATCTTCTTTTGTGTTCAACAGAAACTCATACAGGTTTAGAACAACTTGAGGGTGAGTAAACGATGACAGAATTTTTATTTTTGGGCGAACTTATTTGACCTGAAATAACCTACTAATCAACTTAACGCATAAAGTATTAGACATGGATAGAGATATTTTAGAGATATTTCCTATCTAAACAGACCAAATCCAACAGTCCACATGTAAATAAAAGTGTTTAAAAGGGATATTTAGCCCATCTTTCACTCCTTTACCTATACACTGTAAATTGGTCTGGCTCTGGTGTGCGTTAGTAAAGTCAGCTGTAATTTATTCCATGTTAATTAATCCACTCTGCCAATATCCTTGATGCTGTTCCTAAATCAGATAAACACTCTACACTCTCCCATCATTTAGCAGTGAAAGGCCATCTAATCTACGAACAAGTATTAAAGTGCACATACAGGCTCTCCATCAAACTCAAACAATTTCATTTCATCCAATCACCATCTACAATGCCTACTGAGAAAGAGAGTTTGTGACATGCTGTTTGTATAATGGAAATACGATGCAAATAATGCAAGTAGAACCAGCTGCGTGTTCATGATAAAACACACTGATATAAAATGGCAAAAAAATAAAAAACATAGTCAGGTGCCAAATGTGAATATTACAACACAAAGCATCAGTACAATAACATGTGAGCATGTTTAGTAAAAGTAATAAGTATTAAATTATGAAACATGTTATCATATAAGTCTTGCATAACAGGCCATATACATATGCAAACTCATGCAAATTTATAGAGAATTCTGCATTCTTTTCTATGTGAGGCAAAATATATGTATATAAATACAGTAGTTTTGTCCAAGCATGTGTTTTTAGCATTTAAAACACACTAGCTAAAGCTTTATGCATTGCCGTGCCGAGGGGAGGAGCACAAGGCATCTGCAAAAACTACAGGCCTGTAATTATACAAAGGGGCCTTTCAGTTATTGATATTTTGCATGTGGCCACTTACTGAAAGGACAAACCATCCATCTTCAGCAGTAGTCCACCCTTCAGCTGATCTAGAAACACTCAGGACAAAAATATATGACATACAATGAATCAAAGTCAGTGCTGAAAGTATTTCAATATACTTATTACTGCAGAAATGAGTCACAAAAACTAGGCCGATGATCTGCAATGTAACTTTTGGCCCTCTAGCAGTTTAAAAACAAAACTACAAGCATTTTTCGTAAGAACATTTTTTTGGTTGTGCTTTGGCTCTGCATGACTGTGTGGATGAATATTACCCTTCACAATAGATATTGCTTTAAAATGAATTCTGTTAGAGAGCTACATATGGCAATTTATCTGTTCAATAAAATTCCTTATTTACCTGTTGAGTAATGAAAACAAAACACCATCTCCACGTCGCTTTTGCAACATTTTAAATCCCTCAGTTCTCGCCATCTTCGAAAAGTCAAGCCAATGTTGGTTCTTGTTTTATTACGAGCTCTGTCGCGTTCTCTTTTTTCCAGCAGACTCTCCTCTGTTTGCCGTTTGTTTAAAACAGGTGATTCTCTGGAGGTTGGAGATTTAGCTGCTCCATTTCAACCTTTCTCGCTTGTCGTGACAACCTATGCCACTCAGCACACCATATATGCGTCAAAGTAGCCAGTGTGGTGAGAAATCGAGTCCCCCTGGAATCGGGTCTCTTTTAGGAACCTGAGTGATCCCATTGGTTCAACAGACTTTTATTGGGTTGCATTTTTAGCGCCTGATTATAATTCCTGCAAAATTACATTTAAAATGCATTCGAATGACCATTAATGTCTTTTAAATTACACTGTTCATTTACTAGTATATAAAGTATATAAAGCTATAGGTTGTGAAATCAAGCATTTCTCGTTCTTACTGTTTTTTAGTTCGCTTATATATGAGCATAACATACATCTACCCGATTAGCTTGCTAGCTTAGCTTATATTATATTAGGTATGTTTTTTGCTTCCAATATAGTTCCCAATTACATGTTTCAAATGAATGATGTTTGTGTGTACTTAGCATGACAATTAATTTATTAAAAATGTATAATATTAATATTATATACTATACCACATTGCTAACGTGTAAAATTGTTATTAAATTACTTTTGCAGAACATAGTATGTTGCAAAGATCCTTATCCTTTTTGTTTTATTATGCAATACATAGGTACTAATTTTATATTTTAAGCATGTTGTTTATGCACTTAATGTAATAAACATCATACAATAGTAAAATAGGTTATAATCAGTCAAGACATCACAATAACAACTTTTGATCAGGCATTATTGCCTGGGTTCTAAAGGAGACCCGATTCCTGGGGAGGGGGGGACTCGATTTCTCATGACACCGGAGCAACTTTTCTCTATTTACAGATATGACGAGACACACACGTAGAGTGACGTATGTACGCAATTTCCTGCGAAAACCATTCCATCAGGTCTAAAATATAAACACTTATCATAGGCTTACCATAGTGAATCAGGGTAAGACAAAAACACGTTTTGGGAGAAGGATTGATGATGTATTGGCTCATTATTTAAATTTTGTTCATTTTGAACAAAAAAAGTTTTGAAATATTATGAAATCCTTGAGGGGATATTATTAAAAGTACCTGATTTGGCTTACAAATATACAAAAAAACGAAAATGCAAATATTAATTGTATTAAATATCCAGTATCATCTTCTAGCGTAGTTCTGCCGAAGGTAAAATTATATGACAGGTCTGAATGATGACATTAGGCACATGTGCATTGCTCTCTGCATGTGCACTAAACTACACTGCATTGCTACAATGATCTTTGATGCAAAAAATGTGTACATTTGTGTACTTCATAAAGGATTCAAAATATCCTATAGGATTAATTTAGAATCCTATAGAACATAGAATCCTATATATTCATTATAAATGGATTTCAAATAAATGGTGTCACAACGTGATGAAGTTAGAAAATGTTAGCTGACCTTGTCCTGTTTTTTTAGGACAAGGTCAGTATGTTAATAAAAAAAAATAAAATAAAATAAAAAGACAAGGAAAGGGCAGACAATACGCTCAGAAGGGAGAGAAATATAAGTAATAGGTGATGGTGGAAGAGTTGGATGTGTTTTGTCTTTAATTCTATATTTCTCCAGCCACCTTTCCTCATTTTATAGACAGAAAAGGTGAGGAAACAATGAGGTCTGAATTAAGCATGCTAAGAAAACATGGTGTCTACACAGCAGACCCAATACAACAGATTTAAGATTGACAATTATGATCAATGGAGCTGTCTGCACTGCAGGCATTCCATAAAGGAAGACTGTCTGAGAGTGAGACTGTGTGCGCGTGTGTGGGTGTGTTTTTGCCCTAAAGACATATTTCTGCAGATTGCTGGTGTTCCTCCCCTTGACCTGTTTTACAAATTAGGACAGTATCATGCTAATATGCCATGCATTGCAAAGAAGTGTAATTCAATATGCACAAAAATGAAATGATACAGCAAAAGTAAAATATGATGTTGTGGATGTAATTTTTACATGTTATTACATGTAATATTGTGAAATATTTGTACAATTTAAAAGAACTGTTTTCTATTTGAATATATTTTAAAATGTAATTTATTCCTGTGATGCAAAGCTGAATTTTCAGCATCATTACTCCAGTCTTCAGTGTCACATGATCCTTCAGAACTCATTCTGATTTGCTGCTCAAGAAACATTTATTATTGTTATCAATGTTGAAAAGAGTTGTGCTGCTTCATATGTTTCTGGAAACTGATATATATCTACATATATATATTCCAAATTAAAAATGATCTTTGACATACATTGTACTAAAAAATCCATTATTATTGTGTTCATTTGCAATGCAAATTTATTTGAAACACAAATCTTTTGGAACATTATAAATGTCTTTACTGTCACTTTTGATCAATTTAATGCATGCTCGCTAAATAAAAATATTAATTTCTTTAAAAAAAAAAACTGACCACAAACTTTTGAACGTTAGTGTTCATTCAATAATCTCATAGCTGCAATTCACATTGTTTCATCTACTATCTTCATTACTTATAAAAAAGAGATGCCATCCAACATTCAGAGGTACAAAAGTTTTCCTTTCACTTTTCACAGAAAACGTGATTTCATATGCCTGACGTGGACAGACAGATGTTTAGACTGTTTAGCATATTTTCTTTGACATTTACTATACATTTCTTTAGTCTTCGGTCAGTCTTGGGTTCATAAGCGGGCCACAGAAAGGCTAAATGTTAGTATAGAGTTCATTGAGATCTTTTACAATGTTCCCAAAACAAATGATAACATTCCTGAGATATCAGCTGAAAGATACAGCCAAGGAACTGGGCACAAAACAAATACTGTGAATTCCAACCATCTTTACAGCAAAACAGTCTGTTCCTTAAGCAATTTCAAGCACTTGCACTTGATAATGCAATCTCTCCTGCTGTATGCAGAAGGTAAATCTTGACAAACTGACAGTAGGGGTTGTGGAAATACATTTACAAAGGGATTTGATATTCTTATGGAGAAGACATTTCCTAAAATGCCCCCAAGTGAATAGCAACACCTAACCAAACCCTCCAGGGAACGTCCCAATGAGAAGAAAGATTGACAAAGTAAATAATGTGTGCATGTGTGTGGACTATTGGCTTCCTCTCTGTGACCTGGAAGACGATTTTCATCATTTTTTAGGGCAGCTAAACTGGTTTGGCCATATATATATATATATATATATATATATATAGGCTATTAAATAGCAGTCCCAAGCTATAATATACAATAAAGTTAGTAAGTTAGTATACAATGCTAACATGAAACTTATGGAAACTGCTCCTCATGAATATGAACAGCTGCATGCAAATCCTTCCCAACTAACACACAACGTACCAGTTAGGCTATGTAATTTAGTGGTATGGTACTAATTAACTAATTGACAACATAACTTCGATGCTTTAAATATATAATCAATACACAGCAGCGCGCGCCGCCGCATTTGCGCGTGCAATTGAAGAGTGCGCGCAACGAGCACATAACGGCTGACAGGACAGGAAAGTTAGTTACGAAAATAAAGTTAGAATAATGATACTGACATAGCCTGACAACATCTAATCAGGCACTCTTTAGGGCTACTTAAACTGCGTTTGACAGAAGTGACTCGCGTCTTTCAAAATAAAAATCTCACATCAGTAAAACAGAATGACATTTGTTGTTGTTTCTTTGACTGCACACTCCACGAACTCAAACTTTTGGGTCGCGACCCACCAGTTGAGAAACACTGTTTTAGGGGATTTACACGCTGCCTGCATGCAAAATGTGTGTTCGTTATCATCCGATGCTCAGATGAGTCATTGAGGTAATTCTGTAGGGGGCCATAACAGTGTGTGTGCGCCACAAATGCAAACACTCATGCTGTTCATAAATAATTTAGGAGATCGTCATAGCAACAGGACATTCACGCAGCACTAATCTGCCGGTTCAAGAAGGGCATTCTTGGAGTCAGCATAACTTATTATACATGTGATCTGTCCGCTGCTCGTAAACTGTCTCACAAGACGCAACCGCTTACTCATCAGTTTATATGTGACCATGTATAAACACTGCATGCTCTGGGAACATATTATTGCTAGATCTGGTCTTTGACTGCATACTGCAAATACAATTAGATCTGAAAAAAAAAATGTGAGCAGTGCAAAACTTGCCACCAAGATGCTAGGGTGTTGTGGGTGGTTGGCAGGGTGTTGCTATGTGGATGCCAAGATGATTCAGGAGGTGACAAGGACTAGGTAGTTGCTTCCTCAGAATCCTACTACAATGCAATTCAGTGTTTTTAAAAAAATAAATTAATACTTTTATTTAGCAAGGATGCATTAAATTGATCAAAAGTGACAGTAAAGACATTATAATCATAAATGTTTCTTGCATATTAGAATGATTTCTGAAGGATCATGTGACACTGAAGACTGGAGTAATGGTGCTGAAAATTCAGCTTTGATCACAGGAATAAATTACATGTTAAAATATATTCAAATAGAAAACAGTTCTTTTAAATTGTAAATAATATTGCTATATTTACTGCATTTATGATCAAATAAATGAAGTCTTGGTGAGCAGGAGAGACTTCGTTCAAAAACATTAAAAAAAAAACATTTTAAATGGCATTGTATAATAAAACATCAAGAACTTTTTTTATTCTCTGAAAAACATTATGCAATGAATAATGGTTCTCAGTAAAGTTCTTTGCTAAACCAAAGGTGCTGAAAGAACTTTTTCCCTCAGTGGAACAGATCTAATGGTTCTGTTGAATTAATATAAAGAAAATGAGACTTACCCAATGGTTTATGATTTTTTCTTGCTCTGTGATTGTAGAATTCCATGAATCTTCCACCTGATAAAGTGAAGCTGCTCTGTCAGTACGACAATGAGAAGAAATGGGAGTTAGTTTGTGACCAGGTGAGTTCAAAGCAAAAGGACATAAACATTAAAGGGTTAGTTCACCCAAAAATTAAATTTCTGTAATAAATTACTCACCCTCATGTCATTCCACATCCGTAAGACCTTCGTTCATCTTCAGAACACAAATTAAGATATTTCTGATGAAATCCAAGAGGTTTTTATCTCTCATAGAAAGCAACGAAATTACCACATTCAAGGTGCAGAAAAGTAGTAAAAACATTGTTAAAATAGTTAACGTGACTACAGTGGTTCAACCTTAATGTTATAAAGTGATGAAAATACTTTTGTATTTTCCTACTTTTGTAGCCGGAGTTTGGACGTAAACACTGAAGCCTGCACTGCGTTCACTACATCAGCTGCGTATTACAATAGTCAAATTGTTAAATAAAGTTGTTATTTTTGTTTTGTTTTTGGGCACAAAAAGTATTCTCGTCACTTCATAACATTAAGGCTGAACCACGGTAGTCACGTTGACTACGAGGCCTTTAATACCTTTCTGGATCTCAAAAGGTGCAATGAGGTTGCTGCCAATGTGTAGTTCAGAAACCCTCAGATTTCATCAAAAATATCTTAATTTGTGTTCCGAAGATGAACAATTTACGGTTTGGGACAACATGAGGGTGAGTAATTAATGACAGAAATTTCATTTTTTGGTGAACTAACCCTTTAATGCAAGAAACATGATGTGAGTTTACTATTCCTTCTTGTTTCTCTGACTTCAGGAGCGATTTCAGGTGAAGAATCCTCCATCAGTGTACATTCAGAAACTTAAGAGTGTTTTAGAGCAGGGAGGAGGCAGAAAGGTACCAATATGTGTGCGAGTTTGTGTATGTGTGTGTTTGAATCTGAGAGTGATGTGTAGAACTCATCCTATAATAATCAAACTGAAATACATGAGTGATTTTATGTGTGTGATTTTCATTGTGTATGATTTGTAGTTTAAAAGGCGAGTCCAAGAATCCACACAAGTTCTGAGAGAGCTGGAGATCTCGTTGCGCACCAATCACATCGGGTAAGAGCCATCACATGACCGCAGAAAAATGCATGTTACTGACAATGCATGTTTCTAACCTGATAACATAATAAATGAATAGATATTTTTTTATAGCAGTTAAATGCAGTTTTCTGAAATGTTCCCTGAGAAACCTGGAGCTTTAGGAATGTCTGGATTGTCTTTTTCATTTGTGATGTTCTCTGTCTGTTCAGGTGGGCTGAGGAGTTTCTAAATGAAGAAAACAAGGGTTTAGAAGTGCTAGTGGACTACCTCTCTTTTGCTCAACGTGCAGTCACGTATGTACACACAAACACACTGTCACACAAAGACACAATAGAGGAACCTAAATTGTTAATGTGACAAGGCGTCTGGGAAAAGAATGTGCTCAGAGTCAGACCATCCAGTGTCTCAAACCAAACTCTGATGCCAGCAGAACACTGGTGTTATATTCACTACTCTGAGTAATGAACAGTCTTCCACAAACCACAAACTAATATAACTGTAGTAAACAGCAGACATTAACATGCATTCATAAGACAGACTGTGTTTGTACAGATATGACATGGACAGCTCTGATAATGGAAGCTTTGAGGAGAAATCTATGGAAGATCTGACTACGAGTGCGACAAACTCCCCCACCCACAATTCCCCACGCTCAGGACGGTCCTTCGCCACAAGGTCAGTCATACATGTTAAACCGCTCTGACATGACGTATTGTTTCTTATTACAGCGCTTTTCAGATTTACATGTTGTGTGTGAAGTAGCTCTTATGTTTCTGAGCACTAAATAGTCACGTTCACAAATAAATGTATAAATCCTTTGTAAAACTTCTCATGGAAAATTTACATCTAATATACATGCATACAAACAAGAATTAGTTTTTCACCTCATGCTAATGTTAATGAATTTGGAGTATTGTAAATGAGTGATAAATAAATATATATATATATATACATACAGCTTTTCCCCATTAATTTAGAATACATTTTAGTATGAACATTATTGGTGAATTATGATTTGTTCATAAAAATATTTAATGTATTTAATTCAATTTTGTGTGTATGCACGCTTATTTAATGAGATCCATTTTTATTAATTTTCTACAAAATTCCATGTCGTGTCCTCTTTTCAGCAATTTTTACCACAGTTCTGTTTTTCTTAACAACAATTCAGCATGCAATAACTTATATATGACTATCTTCAGCTTCACAAATCTACATAAAGAAACCCAATCACACAAAACATCATGCACACATGCTAAACACTATCACTGTAACTTCATAAGTGTCAAAGTATGTGTGCAATGTATTTTGAGATCATTACACGTGCAATCAGACAAACAAACACACACACCCGTCCAATCGCTTCTATCAGGATCAGCTGCATTCCTGTTACAAAGAGAGTGTTTGTGTGTGTCACATATCTCTTTTAATGATTTTGAAATTACACAATAATATAGTTCTGCTTTGAATTAATTTATGTTTCTGTAAGACTGGACAGTAATGATGTGTGAGCTGGTTTCACATGATCTATCTTCTCCTCAGGAAAGCTCTGAGATACTCGCGTCTGCTCAGCCAGAAGAACCACCTGCATCTCTGCATCTTGTGCCTTCGCGCAATCATGAACTACCAGGTACTTCTCACTCACATCTCATCTCGTCTCATCTCTTCTCGTCTCTTCTTTTGACTAATGTGCCTCTGTGTGTGTGTTAGTTAGGGTTTAATCAGGTGATGGTTCATCCCAGCTGTGTCAATGAAATCACTCTCAGTCTCAACAACAAGAGTGCCAGGTGAGAGGACAGTGTGTTTTGGTTTTAAATGTTTTTGTTTCTACACTTCTGTCCTTACATATGTGTGTGTGTGTGTGTGTGTGTTTAGGACAAAAGCACTGGTTCTGGAGCTCCTTGCTGCTGTGTGTCTGGTTCGAGGAGGTCATGAAATGATTATTGCAGCCTTTAATAATTTCAAAGAGGTAAGAAAAGACTTCCCTTCTTTTTCTGTTCATCCGTCTCACTCGTCTTATCATCACCTTCATTGTGTCTCT
>RJVU01075378.1:399993-424431 GCA_003731715.1 Anabarilius grahami
GTTTTTAAAAATGTGAATATAATTTTCGTTTTTATTATTTATAAATTTTATTTTAATAAAAAATGTTTTTTTAGGGGTAGTCCTTCCAGATTTGTGTGCATGTTTCTAACTCGCCTCATAGAAATGCATGAAAAAGGACCACCTTGAAAATAGAATTGTTAGAAATATTTGCTGCCTTTTTTATTTTGGAAATATTATTAATTATTCATAAAATATTTTAATATAAAATATTTTTCAAAATGTCATCTTTATAAATTTATTTTAATATAAAATCCTGTTTGTGTGTGTTAAAATACATTTTAATAAAATAAAGCGATTTTGTTTTTAATGTTTATATATTTCTTTTCTTTTTTTGCTTTTTATGCAATATACAATAATTTTTTGAAAGTGAAACGATTCTTGCTTTTAATATTTATATTTTATTTTAAATTGCTTAATGTTTTAGGAGTACTCATAAGCAGTTAGAATTATCGCAACATTCTCATCAGAATTGATTTGAAGTACTAAAGACGATGTCACTCACCTCACTTCCTGTCCTACTGTCTCTGAAGGAGTTGAATATGGACGTCTTTGAGGAGTTGTTTAAAACTAAAGCTCAGTCTGCTCCAGTTGACGTCGGCACTCTGAAGGTGAAAGTGGCTCATAAAGCATCTAGTAAAATCTCACTACTGGAGCCCAACAGGGCCAAAAACCTCGCCATCACACTGCGCAAAGGAGGCATGAGCACCGCTCAGATCTGCACTGCTATACAAACGTGCGTTCAACACACACAATCACTTACACAATGATATGTTTCTTTTCTGTCACACAATTTTGTTGCAAATAAAATTTGCATATATAAAACTAACCCTAGCACTCTTCCCATGCAGGTATAATCTTGATTTGCTAAACTCAGATTTTCTGGAGCTGCTTGAGCGTTTTATCCCATCTGATTATGAGCTCAAGTTGATTCAGAATTACGAGCGTGAAGGACGCCCCCTGCTGGAGCTGGCAGAGGAGGACAGATTCATGGTGGCCTTCAGCAAAATCCCACGTCTGTCACAGAGAATCAGCACGCTAACATTCATGGGAAACTTCAGCGATAGCATCCAGCTATTAAAACCTGTGAGTAAAAATTATTTTTCAAAGTTGTAAATTTAGATTATTGTAGTACGTTTTACAAGAAAATACTATTTCAGTCTTTCTACTTCAAAATGTCATTTAATTCAATGTTACTTGCAGATTCTTTGTACTAATTAGTTGTGAAACTGACTAGACTGACAATTTCTGAGACAGAAACACCAATTTCTACACCAATTTTTTTCAGTTTACTTCAAGTCAAAATCTATTTGCTTTCTTTACATGTTTACCTTTACTTATTTTGTAGCAATTAAATGCCATCATCGCTTCTTCCATGTCAATCAAATCATCCAGCAAACTGAAGAAGATTCTAGAGGTAAAGAGAATCAACTTCCATGTGAAATTATTTCAAATAATATCTGTAGTGAAAACTGATCTTTCTCTGTTTTCTAGATCATTCTTGCATTTGGGAATTACATGAACAGTGGGAAGAGAGGATCAGCATATGGATTTCGACTCCAAAGTCTGGATTTGGTGAGAAAACGACGATAGCTGGCCATTTTGAAGCAGATTTACAGTTTTAGTTTATTAGTGTCACTTCCAACATCTACCAAAAGTCTTTTTAATAGATAATTCACATATTGTGCTTTCATATAGTTTTAGTTAATTTTATGTTATATAGTGTAAAATAAATCCATATCTCATTTACTATTGTTTAATTGTATTTTTTGGATATATATGTGATTATTCAGTTGAAATAAATAGCTAAATTTATATACATGTACACACTGACCTACATTGCATTCAAGGTATATATTTGATCAGCTCATGTCAAGCGGGTACATTTGTTAATTTATCACACATATCTCACATTTTCACTTTCAGCTTCTGGACATGAAATCCACAGATCGAAGACAGACACTCCTGCATTTCATCGTCAGCATCATACAAGAAAAATACCCTCAACTGCACAACTTTCACACTGAACTACACTTTCTGGACAAAGCTGCGCTGGGTAAGTGTTCTCACATTTACATCAACTCACCAGTCCAGCTCTAAGTGTGACCGTTTTGCAGGACATAATATACTTTAAAGTGTTAGTTCACCCAAAAATGAAAATTCTGTCATTAATTACTCACCCTCATGTCGTTCCACACCCGTAAGACCTTCGTTCATCTTCAGAACACAATTTAAGATATTTTTGATGAAATCCAAGAGGTGACTCCTCCATAGGCAGCAACTGAATCACCACTTTAAAGGTCCAGAAAGGTACTAAAGACATCGTTAAAACAGTCGACGTGACTGCAGTGGTTCAACCTT
Source organism: Anabarilius grahami (assembly GCA_003731715.1). Lineage (NCBI taxonomy): Eukaryota > Metazoa > Chordata > Actinopteri > Cypriniformes > Xenocyprididae > Anabarilius > Anabarilius grahami. Next base: position 402,373 of record RJVU01075378.1, read on the forward strand.
AATGTTATGAAGCGAAGAGAATACTTTTTGTGTGCAAAAACAAAACAAAAATAACAACTTCATTCAACAAAATATCTTCTCTTCTGTGTAATTTTCTTACTTCTTATTATTGGCCGGCTCCTGCATCATCATCACACCATGTGTCATGCTGCTTACGTGAACAGCGTCTGCCAATACTGAGTCGGCATTCTGACGTAGAACCTAGAAGCGCTGGACGTAAACAGCGTATGAAAATGACACAAAAGATGGTACTAGGGCTGGGTAAACAATATCGATTTCTCGATTTGAATCGATTCTCATTTTTACGAACCAAAATCGATTCTTAAATCCCAAAAATCCATTAGTCTAGTCTGTTCTCAGTTGATGAATGAGCAGAATATGTAGAGCACCTCCCATCCAATAAATCACAATAATCTTTGTGCTTTGTTACTTTTGATATGAAGCAAAGTCTCAGATTTCAAATGACGTGCATCTTATTATGAGATTCAAAAAATAAATACCGTTTTGGCACTGTTTAATGTGACGTGACGGATCGCTTTAGCGCCTCAGTTAAAGAGAAGCGGCAGCACGGAGCACATGTGAACATCCTCTCCTCCGCTTTAATACCAGTTACAGCGTGAAATAAACACGACTAAACATCTGAAGGTATGTTAAAATATACAGTACAACTTAACGATATCCGTATCATGTCTCGTGTAATAGCTCAATCAGTGTTTCAACCTTGGAAAGACGTCAATAAAACAGCTTGTAAACAATGTCAAGTAACGTCACATTTACCTCAGAAACATATTCAGTTACCATAAAATTATTAGTCAGCTAGAAAAGTGTAATCTAGAAAGCAACATTCTGATAAATATAGCTATGCACCATTACATATTCATTATAATTTTTAAAGTTCTTCAATATTTGATGCATATTTGAATAAATCAGTTATGACAGCCACGATTTAAATGTTTATTTTTCAAAAAAACGAATTGGAGTAGAAATATGATTATGTAATTCTAAACTTTATTTATAATAAAAACATCATTGAGTGTAATTTAAGTGTTTGTATATAAATACGTTAATTTAACCTTCAGTATTATTATAGTAGTACCAACTGACTTACATGTGTAGTTACAGCATTAGTTGAGATTTTTTTCCTCTAGAAATTTTGCAATGTACTGTAACCGAAATACTACATCCAAAATAAATCGATATCGAATCGAGATCGTAATCGAATCGAAAGCATGTGAATAGTAATTAATTCGAATCGTGAAAATTGTGTCAAAACCCAGCCCTAGATGATACTGTTGAAAATGACACAGAAGAGAAGATACAGTATTGTTGAATAAAGTAGTTATTTTTGTTTTGTTTTTGCGCACATCAATGCAAATTATATATAGGCTGACCTGAATGTTCATGTATCTTTCTCTCAGTCTCTCTGGACAGCATCCTTGCAGACGTGCAATCTCTGGAGAAGGGAATGGAAGTGGTCCGTAAGGAGTTCCAGCAACAGAAAGACAACACTGTCCTCAAAAACTTCATGTCTAATAATGGCAGTCTGCTGGACACTGTGGTTAAAGACAGCAAAACTACACAGGTTGAGATGAATTCAGTCCTGTGCTACTTTGAAATCAGAAGACAGTAATGAATAATGGCTTAATCAGCTCTGTTTGTCTCCTTACAGGAGGTGTATCACTCAGTGGTGGAATATTTCGGAGAGAATCCCAAATCCACACCCCCTTCTGTGTTCTTCCCTGTTTTTGCCAGGTTCATTAAAGCATATAAGGTGATGAAATTATTATTGAGTGATAATATCACATCAGCATATATCATACTAGTTATGAGAGATTAAAAATGTGATGCAGTGTTGGGTTGGCCTGAAACCACAAGCAGTTCTGTCTTGGCAAGGTTGAGTTGAAGTTGATGGTCCTTCATCAAGCAAGAAACGTCTGTCAGGCAGGCTGAGATGCGAGCAGCTGCCATCGGATCATCCGGCTGGAATGAGAGAGAGAGTTTTGTGTCATCAGCATACCAGTGATAGAAAAAGCCATGTTTCTGAATGACAGATCCTGGTGATGTCTTGTAGATGGAAAAAAAAAGTGGCCCAAGCACCGAGCCCTGAGGCACCCCAGTAGTTATATGTTGCAACTTAGACACATCACCTCTACAAAAATATTTTTTATAATTAAAATATAATTATGACTACATAAAGAAGTCATAAAACAGAATTTGACTCCCTTTTCAAGAGCTGTTTGAATTTGAAGTGTCAGTTAAATTAAATACCTTAAAATTCATTAGTACCAAATATTCATCCCCCTAGTAGATATCGTCCACCTCTGGCATGCTATTTTCAACATACTAGGACACACTAGTCCTAATCTAGTGTAGATAATATGCAATTTGGCATGCTGCTTTGTACAAATATGTTTTACCTGTCCTCCTTCCTCCAGCATGTTGATTTACTGATGAAACTTTTTTTCTCTGTAGCTGGCCGAAGAGGAGAACAAACAGCGGAAGAAATTCCCTGAGAATGAGGACAGCCTATATTTATCCATCTCTGACCCTCCCATCACATCAGTGAGTAATAAGGTAATACGTGATAGACAGAGACAGAAATAACTCAGAACAGGAAGTGAAATATGAAGACATCTTACCGGTCTGTTCATGTCAACAGATGCCTGCGCTGCCACGCTTACCACAGGTGGACCTGATCGCAGAGCTGAAGCGCAGGCAGATGTCGCCACTCGTGAGAGAGGGCAAAGACGGAGCCATCGAGGACATCATCACAGGTCAGTCAACAGTCAAAAGTCAACTTACTGTGGTTGGATAAAACCAGTGCCCTAACTTTGAATTTTACCATGGTTAGGGGTTTTATTATAAATGGCACAAATAAAACCTGACACATACCTTTACGCCCGGTGTGTTCAAATTAGGGGGTCCCAGAAAAGTTCAGNAAAATTTTAAAATTAATTAATAAAAATTAATAATAAAAAAATTACTAAATTTGAAATTCTGCTGTTTCATTCTGCTTTCTGGACATTAAATGACATTTATTTGTTTCTATCTATTGACAGCCACTATTATTTATGTACAGTATTAAAATGATGATTAGAAAAAGATACTGTCAACTCAACAGAAAAAGAATAAAATAAACTGAATAAATTATATATATGTAACAAGGACAACAAAATAAGAGTTTAATGTATTTTACCCAACAGAGGTTAAATAAGGCCTAGGTTCGGCTCTGGGAGGATTTAAATGAGAAGTTTGGGCCAATTTAAATTCAAGCAATTAACAGCCGGCAATTTTATTACAAAGACTCAAAAAAATACTTTGTGTGAACAATTCTTCACAATGTACATGAAATCACAATTGTCCGTTTCCACTCAGCAAAAAAAAATGTGTAGTCAAGAAATAAAATAAAACAAAACAAAAAGTCTCAATAGTCCTTCGAAATCCCTTGTATGTATGTGTGTGTGTGTAAAATACTCAAATGTCCATTGTGTATAAAGGCCTCTTTGTGTTTTCTACCCGGGTAGTGTGTATGTGCTTAGCTCTCAGTTCGGATCCGTGTTGAATCACGATGATTCGTTTGAATCGTAGATCAGGGTCTGGCTCGCCGTTCAAGGGTGAATCACTCAAACAGAATCAGCATGCAAAAAAACCAATCTGCACAAAACAATGCAGTCACATTAAACATTTCTAAATGTCAACAATTTCTACACCGACATTTACTGTCAGCTGCACAAAATATCTCTGAGTACAAATGTTAATCCAACATGTGAACACACAAGTGCACATAAGCACGCTTAAACACATAAAAGTGCTTAAATATACAAAATATCTTGTTGTACAACACCTTTTTTTTTTCCATTTGTTTCAGTTACATACTCCTAAATGATGCAATCATTTAACCAAAACAGTTAAACTAACGTTGTACACAAATTAATTAACTCTATGCCAATTTGACCTTTTAAACATACAAAAATACTTTCTAAAACATCATATATAACTCTGATTGGTTTTTTAGGACATATAAAGNCTATTAAAAAATGTAATATTATAGATGTAAATATATTTATAAACCATAAATATGTTGGCATTTATTTATAGTTCATTAGCCAAACTGCACACTGATGTTCGATTTGGCCAGAACTATCTGTTTAAACAGATATTTTCACAAGAGTGTTTGTTCTTCAGTCCTCATAGTATGTTTTGGAATTCTTTGTCTAGTCTAATTCTCTCTTCACTCATCATTTTGTCAGTTAATACTGTCACTCTATTTTTCTGCTTTTGATATTCAGAGTATATTGTGTATTTAGTTCAATTTGTCTCATTTCTGCCTTCCTCTAACATCTCTCATCTGCTTCTCAGCTCTGCAGGCGGTGCCGTTTACGGCCCGTTCTGGGAAGCGTTCGTCTCGTCTACTCTGTGATTCGGGTTTCTGCGATGGGAGTTCTTTATAACCGTCTCTGCTTTCCTCTCTTCTGTCTCTGAAGGTATCGCTCTTCATCTAGACACTGCTATCCGTGTCGGCTTTGCTCTTCGGTAACACTGAACTTCCTGCAAGTGTCTCCCTCAGTTCCTCCTTGTAGATCTGATGTTTCCCTTTTTGAAAAGCTCAAAAAGACATCTTCATCAGGGAGGTTTTCTGACTGCGTGTATTTGCATTCGCGTGTGTGTGCGCAGGTTTGAGGAACCAGCCGTATATCAGAGCAGACGGAGGCAGACGAAGCGCCAAATGGAAACCAGCTCAGCAGCTTCCCGTGTCATCAGACATCTCTCTGTGAAACACACACAGCACGAAGGTTTCCCAGATGAACGGACACAACTAATGAAGCCAAAAACAGTTTACATAAATATTTAAACAGCTACATTAAGCTCTAAATTAAGTCAAACTATTTATTTTCAATTTAGCAAACACTTTTAGGGTAAACTCAAGAAACCCGTCAAGAACATTTGCTTTTATATTTCACATTTTGCCTAAAATTATTTAATTAATTGAATAATATCATTGAAAGAATTTGACTTTTTTAGTTTTATTGTGATTTTGGGGTGAAATATGGCATATTCTTGACAGGTTTTGTAAGATTAACCCTTTAACAACTGGATTTTCAGCTAAATTTTACATTTAGACACTTTATGTTGATATTTACATGACTGTACGCTTACACCAACTACTGAAGACTAGCTTTGTCTAGTATGTGTATATTTATTTTTTTCATACGAATCAATCTTTTTCTTTCTACATGCAGTATGTATTACATAATAAAGATTTTATACTAGAAAACTGGCGGTTTACAAATAAAAAGTACAGCATTTCTGGATAAAAATTAGAGCACAAGACTGTAGTAGAAGATATCCACTTTAATAGTCACAAAAACAGCACAAGAACATTCAAAACCAACAGTCTCTTGTACATACAGAACCAGACAAGGTTTTTTCAACATTAAAACAACTTTTGCATTATAACATTTCCATGTAGATATATTTCTATTGGTCAACATTGCATTCACACTTTGTTATTGTTTTATCACAAGAAGTTGTCGATAGATTTATATACATTCTATATGTTGCATTAATGAAAAATGGGGGTTATTTTTTCTGACATGTTAAATCACCAAAGAGGTTTGGAATGCTTGAATGGTTTGTTACAGATTAGACAACAGTGAAAAGGATCTGATTGACCCATCTACTCACATAGAACTATATTTATTTAAAAAAAAAAGTTTCTCTTTATTAATTCAGAAGTCCATCTATCTTACACTTGTAAACAGAACTTACAGAGAGAGGATTCTGCATGCAGACTTTGTGAAGATATCTATCTACATGCAGTTCAGAACTCTCAAACTCTTTTGGTAGAAAAGAAAAGTTTACAAAAAATACCCTAAATTAACATATCCATGATCATACAGTTTATATACAGTTACACAGTTCTTCTGTTGTTTTGTACATGTATTTTGCACATTTATCAGTGTGTTAACACAGCATATGGTGCTCGGATGTGTGTCGCATCAGAGTTTGGGTCTATTCTACTTCAATGAAGTCATTTTAAGACACGAAAAACAAAGTAATGAGGTATGTATCAGGCATCTGATGGACACGACCACCAAGCCAAACTATAGCATCTTATATATATATACACATATATGTATATATATACACACACACACACACACACAAGCAATATATACTTACTTAGCAGAAAATGGAAAAACAATGGCAGTGGGGCTGTTGTTTACAAACCCTTCGCATTCATCAATTATGAATGAGATGTCGATTTATCGGAATATTGATCTAAACAGTCTATAGCAATTTATTATTCACCGTCAACTGGTTATTCATCATACGGCAACGTTGCGAATACGTCCCAGTGACACAAAGTGCTTCACGCATATACATTGTAATGTGCTGTCAAATGTCAAATAACAAAATATAATGCTTTTTTTTTTTCCTCTCACACTTTAAATCCACTGGGGGAAACATATAGAAAATTGATTTGATTCATATAGTATTAGATCGCATGTTTCATTCTTCATCATTTGCTTTTCAAGAACTCATACAATATGAATTTGGATAAGGCATGTACCTCTCGTTATCTTAGTAATGTTAACACATTCTCCCTTTTTAGTATAAAAATACAAAAGCTAATCTTATATAAAATATCTAGCTTATTCGTGATAAATATTCACCAATTATCTTGTCAATAGCTTGAAGATTTTAACTACAGTATTTAACTGTAAGGTAATATTTTTGTTTGCAGTTGTGCTACACATTTTCTAGTTGAATAGAGAATTTTCTTTATAGAACGTAAGTCTACTGAGATTAATTCTACACAGTCTGATTCGCACGTAAGCTACTATCTAAAACTGACCCAACTACACGTCAGTTAAAGGGCGAATCTCATGAAATCTTCGTAGTCATATTTCACACCAAATTAAAATAATAATACAAAAAATTATATTTTGCTTAAAGGGGTCAGAAATCAGTTTTTCCTTGATATTTTGACAGGATTTTATATCATTAAAACGCCCTTCAAGATCGCAGATTGTTTTGTAAAGGAGGCACTGTGTAATGGAGGGTTCGCAGATATATATATATATAGCTAAAATAAAGGTGCAGTAAGTGATTTCTGAGAAACGTTGTTGATATTTGAAATCACCAAAACACATCCCTACCTTAAAGGATCAAGGTAGGGTCCCTATCTAGATAGCTCTGCCCCCAAATTCACAAACACACTATGCAACACATGCACCTCCCCCCTCAGGAGTGTACACGCCCCTTACTGCCGATTGGCTACAGGTGTGTTTTGGTGCTCGGTCCAATCCACTTTCAACAGCGTTTCTCAGAAATCGCTTACTGCACCTTTAAATTACTAAGTAAATTAAATGGGATGAAATATGCTTAAATGGCATTATATAAATGCAAAATATCTTAATAGTCCTGAAAATAAGGCTTAAAGTAGTTTTTTATACTNCGCAGATATATATATATATATAGCTAAAATAAAGGTGCAGTAAGTGATTTCTGAGAAACGTTGATATTTGAAATCACCAAAACACGTCCCTACCTTAAAGGATCAAGGTAGGGTCCCTATCTAGATAGCTCCGTCCCCAAATTCACAAACACACTATGCAACACAGGCACCTCCCCCCTCAGGAGTGTACACGCCCCTTACTGCCGATTGGCTACAGGTGTGTTTTGGTGCTCGGTCCGATCCACTTTCAACAACGTTTCTCAGAAATCGCTTACTGCACCTTTAAATTACTAAGTAAATTAAATGGGATGAAATATGCTTAAATGGCATTATATAAATGCAAAATATCTTAATAGTCCTGAAAATAAGGCTTAAAATAGTTTTTTATACTAAAACTTTTAATTTTGGGGTCAAATATGATCTGGGTATGTTTTCATGAGATTCACCCTAAAATGTATTATGATTACAGTATATTACCATAAGTTTGTTTAAATTAGTGGATTATAACTGCTTCATGTTTAGTATTCCATACATTTTACATTGTTTATTCAGTGTACATATACTGGCTCTTATTTGAAACCATCCAACCAGCTTTTTTTTTGTATAAGACTTTACTATAAAATTACAGTTAGACTCGTACCTTTTGTCAAAGCTCTTCAGTACTGATGTGTTGTGCTTGCTTTAGCTGCGGAGATGCTTTACTTCCAAGTGTGATTTAGGCTCAGAGGTCACCTGTGCTTCCCCTGGTTTCTAGGGTCATCGCCGCCATGAAGCGTTCACCTTAGATAGGATCAGATCTCAGGGTAAAAGGGGGGCAATGTAGGACCACTCAGGGCAGTACTTGGAGGCTGATAGTCAACATGCCAGTACAAAAAAAATGATTGGCAATGCTAGGACAATCTGAGGCCGTGAGGCAGAAAAGGAAATGGAGGTTTGACCAAAAATCAAAAAACTGTGTTGGAATTCTTATTCATTATCCTAAATAGAATTAAAATCCTATTTACTTGCTTCTCATTTCAACAAGTATATAAAATGTCATAACTATCTTTACTTATAAAGGAAGAACTGTATGACTAAAGGAATAGAGGAAGGGCCATATTTATGATACAAAGACACTGGGCTATTATAACCTCAGCATAATATGAAGAGGTCAGGAAAGGATGGACTGGGGATAAAATACAAGCAAGTTAGGACAGGTGAGTGGATAAAAGAAGAGAAAAGAAAGAAATAATCAATACATTGTCATTTCCAGTGCAATCTTTCTGATGTGTCCACTAAACGTTTAGCAATGCATAGACTGAGAGAGAGATTAGAGATTTTGTCTTCCTCCTTTTTGTCATACATACAATGATCACTAGGAGGCAGTCTTTCTTCATAGTTACTGTGATAGTCAATGTTAAAAGATGATTTTGAGGTTATCCAAATAGTTTTTCATCCAAAAAAAATGGTCTTGCGCTGAACTTTGACACTAAAAAATACACTAAAATTGAAACTATTAAAATGTGTTAATTGAAATAAAGCTGAAATCAAATAAAATATAAATATTAAACTTAATGAAAATAAGAAATGCCTTGGCAGCTAACTTAAGTCAAATAAGTTGAGGTACTAAAATTACTACTAAAACGGAAATAAAAATAAAGCTAAAGAGAAATATAAAAACGAATGAATGACATAAAATGGCTAAAACATGAGCAAAAATGAAAAAGAATATAAAAATAACGCTAAATCAAATTATTCATAAATACTATAATAGAATAAATAATACTAAAATAACACTGATTGATTTGAAGTACAAGTGTGCTCAAAAAACAAGTAGATACACCCTCTGTAATCACATTAATATTCAGATTTGGATTTGAAATATGGTGAAGGGCAGAGAGACATTTTAACTATGCCACCAATGTCAGAGCAACCAAATTCACATCAGGTGAAAATGTATCTAAACTTACCCACCTACCTATGTTGATGAGAGAAAATAAAAAGCTGAAATCATTTCAATTTGAACATTTAAACTAGCTGCAACCACCACAAAAACAAAGAAAAAAGCCACGCCCATAGTGAAATCTCATTGGTCCAAAATTCCATTCCAACTGTACACTCAACATCAAATACATTCTGATTGGCTATGATTAAGTGACATCACACAGCATTTTTGCTTTCACTGTGGACTGAAAAATCTGCTGGAATTCTTTGTGGCTGACTAGAAGCATTTAGTATATATATATATTTTTTTAAAATTATTATTTAATCCTTGTTTTTTCCTTTCTCTGATAAAATAATTATTTGCCAGAGCAGCTTTGAAATATATGTAAATAAAGTATTTGCTAACAATTGAGCAAGCTGAGCTCAGAAGCACCAACTCCGCTTAGAAAATCAGTCTGAATCATTTTTCCACATCACTGCTCCCCAGAGCGCTCAGTTTGTTTAAGGGCACTCAGCGAAAGCAGCGCTGAGAGCGTCTCTACAAGCAAGTGTGCACGATTCCATCCACCTTATTAAACATCTACAGCGTGTCCTTCAAAACCCCCGAGACAAACATATCACTGAAAGAGGCCCAGAAAATGGCACAAACAAACATTTCTTTGCGTTCAGGGTCAGCAAACAATTTGAACTTTCAAGAATAAATATTCCCTTCAAACACTGAATCTTCACAGCCTTCTGTGTTTGCCCTCAGTGAGCCAAAATGGTCAACCGAGCGAGCGTCCAGACAGTCTGTTGTCCGTTTCATGGCACAGACCTCCCATTAAGCCCGAGAAAAGACTCTCTTTCCGGGAGAGGACGGCCTGCCACACTTTGTGGCGTGCCAAATTAGCCAGATCTTTGCCTGGGAACAAAGCCGGAGTTGTTCGTCATTGACTGATGACTGCGAACTGTGTCCTGTTGGGGCTGAGACCGCAGTGCTTACTGCACTGAGCACACAGACGAGACTGATCTGCCGTCGGCGCTAATCAAGACAGCTGCCTGCGCGCGCACAGTCACGCGAAGATTAGAGGCCAATCCAGAAGGGTATTAGAATAAAACGAATGTGTACGCTGCCTTTAGAGAACAAACAAAGTCTTGTACAGTATTGCTGTCTTAGCAGCGGGTTTAATCACTCGCTAGCAGCAACAAAATAAATGAGCAATTCAGTATATCTAGTTTAAAGTAAATACACCAAGGCCGCATTTACATTACATGGTTCAAGTGATCCAAATACGACTTTTCCTCCCATGAGGCACAGATCTGATATGACCCACGAACGTGAAAAAAGCATTCTGATATTCTAAGACGTTTCAGGCCTCATTCATGTGTGGAAGTAAATCTGAAATGAAGCGGATATGTGCATTTGCGTCTGCCATGCAAGCGGACAGATCGAGTATTCCCGTCGATGCGAGGCGTATGTCGTTGAAAAAGCAAATGGCGTCAACTCAGATTAACACCAACCGCGATCATATGACTCTTTTCAATGGCGCAATGGAGGATGAAGGCTCAACCTGGTGGAGTCATGCAGAAATGTTATGTTTTTTGAGCCTTCNCGAAAAAAGAGGGTTTTTTTTTTGTATAAATGACAATGCTGTCAAAATGATTCCAGTGGGTTCTCAGTGTCGTGGGAAATCGAGTCCCCCCAGGAATCGGCTCTCCTTTAGGACCCAGGCAGTAATAACTGATCAAAAGTTGTTATCGTGATGTCTTGACCACTTATAACCTATTTCACTATTGTATGATGTTTATTACATTAAAGGAGACCCGATTCAAGGGGGGACTCGGTTTCTCAATTCAGTACACCTACCTTGGGATGTTCGCCAAGTGTATAGTGTAAATGCAGATATCGGATATGGGTCACTTTTAAAAGAAGATGTAAGCTGGTCGCCAAAACAATCGCATAGTCAACCAATCGGAATTGGGCATGAAGACCTGCAGTGTAAATGCGGCCCAAGTTTCACACTTCCAGCCCACTTACAGACATGTTGTTCATCACAAACCACCGATTTAACACCGTTTAAAATGCATTAGCTGAATTCATAAGGTTTTTCTGGAGTTTAAAGGCTGATATGACTATAATATAGGGCATGTTTGAAAATGGCATACTACCATACTCACAGTATTTGTGTTTTTAGTATGCAACAAGAAGTGTTGTTTAACTAACACTAAAATCTTTCCGTTAACCGTTAATAAAATTTTAGATGACAAACTTAGAGAATTAGAAAGGATGCCTTGGCAACTGAACTAAAATAAAAATAAATAAAAGCTAAATAAAAAAGACAAAAACTAATAAAAATGAAATTACTAAAACTTAAACTGTAATTAAAATGAATACCAAAAATATAAAAATAAAAACTCATTCAAAATATTAATAAATACTATAATAGTTTATAAATAATACTATAATAACATGTATACTGTGCACAGTTTGTAAATAATACAAAGCTCTCGCTGCATGGAATCCTACAGTATATATATATATTCCATTATGCAATGCACTAATTTTGACTAATGAAAAAAATGTTTTCAGCTGTGACATTTAAAAATATTTTTCGCCAGTTTTCGTGTTGAGTTTCAAACTTGGATCACCTGCATAAGTACAGTCAGAACACAGCATACCATTACATTTATGCTTCTGGCAGACACTTATATACACAATCTGAGCAGTCGCAGTTTATAAACTGTGTGGAATGCAGGGATCACAGACTGGTTGCTATAAGGCCGATTCACACCGCACCGACAGACGCCGACAAACACAAACAATCACTCGATTACAGTATGTCACTTCTCAGACATTCCACGACCAGACAATGAAGCGCCGACAAATACCAACAGACGCTGACACGCTGATCCAACAAAACCCGACAAAGTGTCTGTTGCCGTCTGTCGGTGCGGTGTGAACTGGCCTATAGACGTTCCATGTTTAATCCTCTCAGTCTGTGCCTTAGAAACACCTCTTGGTGATGGGTATCCCTGACAACAACACGCGAACAGCAATCCATCCAGCCACACAGAGGAATCGCAGACGGACAAAACCTCTCTTTCTGTGTGAAATTCACATAAAAATAAAAATTCTGTCATTTATACACCCAAACTTGTTTGACTTACTTTCTCGTTGTATGGACTACATTTCTAGTGTTTTTAGTGCCATTTTGTCTTTTTTAAAGCCTGGCAAAAAATAAATTAAAAAAATAAAAAAATCACAAAAACAAAAGCTTCAAAACAACAGCTTAAACATTTTTCCCCTGCAACAAAAGAAAGTAAGTCATGCACGATATGAGGGTGAGAAAATGACAATTTGCATTTTTAGGTGATCTATTCCTTTAACTGTCTTGTCTGTAAAACATCTTATCTTGCAGTCATGTCGCTGCCAATTAAAAGATTCACTATTTTCATTTTGGAGACATTAATTTGCCCCATGAAGTGAATTAGAACGACTGCAGCGGGCTGGTTAACTCTGAGCTTACGGTCATAGTTAATAGTCTGTGGATTAACCCTGCAGGAGTGAGAGAGATGACTGAAGATGGAGGACAGAAATGAAACCTTGCCGTCTTATCTAGTCTTTTTCTCCGTCTTTCCATCTAATTTTTCTTCCTTCCCTCAGGGTTTGCATCATTGCATGCAATCTCTCTCTCCTCTCGTTCTTTCGGGATGGATTTTGGGGAACGCTGATTGTGCGAGTTGCCCTGATAGATAGAAACTGCAAGACTACAGGAACACTGCAGTGGTAACGTTTCCTCTTCACTTTCACATACATAATTTGATCATACTTTCCTAAACTAAAAGCCATTTTGTTTTGAATAAGCAAAAATTTTAAAAAGGATCAATGGAGTTCTATTTAGAATCCTAGGGTTCTTGACTTAAATTTAAAGAACCCTTTATCTCATATATAATTTATGGAATCTTGTTTCCATGAAATAAAAAATTAAAAAGCTAATTGTGACTTTTTATCTCACAATTCTGTCAGAATTGTGAGTTATAAAGTCAGAATTGTGAGTTATAAAGTCAGAATGGCATTATATAAAGTGAGAATTGCGAGTTATAAAGTCAGAATTGCGTGATTTAAAGTCAGAAAAAATAACAAATTCTGACTTTTCTCAGAATTGTGAGTTTATATCTCACAATTTTGACTTTATAACTTGCAGTTGCATGTTATAATGTCAGAATTGCAAGATATGAACTCGCAAATCTGAGAAAAAAGTCAGAATTGCGAGTTATAAAGTCAAAATTGCGTGATAAAAACTTGCGCAATTACCTTTATTTTTTTATTTAGTGGCAGAAACAAGCTTCCAAAATAAGGATAAATGTCTTGAATGCGTAATACTTTCATGTTTAATGAGATATTTCATTTTTTTCTAGTGACAAAGTATGTTTAGGAGCTGTTTAATTCATAAAATGTAATCAAAAAAATGAAAACAAAATGAAGTAAACCTAAATCCATTAAATGATTCCATGATGGGAACCCCTAGAAGGTTCTTTATATGAAGCACCGGTCCTGACAGAACACTTTAAAGTAATAGTTCACCCTAAAATGAAAATGAAGTCAGCATTTACTCACCCTGCTGTTGTTCTAATGTAGTAAGCCCTTGTTTCTTTTATGGTCCACAAAAGGAGAATTAAGTTTTAAGTCCTGCTTGCATTTGTTTATATAATGGCAGTGAATAGCAACCAGCATCAAGCTTTTAAAGAAGACACTAAAGTATCACAGAATGATCCCATGCGACACGTGCCGTATATTCCATGTGTTCTGGGGCTATTTGATAGGGCTTAGTGAAAAACAAACCAAAATTTAATATAGGCCTATTATTTAACTAAATTCTTGTCCTTGGCAGTTGGTCTTCTCTGTACAACATACAAGTTTGTTTGTTTTTTAAAGATTAATTTTTGCCTTTATTTTGACGGGACAGTAAGTTGACAGTAAGCGAAGCTGGAGAGAGAAAGAGAGGGACGGGATCGGGATCGGGAACTCGGGACGCCCGAAGCGCAACTGTGCTATATGTCGGCGCTCTGCCCACGAGGCTATTGACGCTGACGGTCTCACCCAGAAAAGAAGGCAAGATGTGAGAAATCTAGATTAGCAAAAAGGCTACATGAAATACAACTCATGTACCTTCATCTTTGAGGTGAATATATCTGTTGTGTTCGTCGTAACAAGAAGTTCTCATGTTCACATCTGTCAACTGTCATTTTGACAGAGTTCCGGTCCATATTTAGTATTTTCCCGGTGATATTTGACTCAGTGAAGAAAGTACACAGATCATTTTTTGGTTGCATGTCATGTCTTGTTTTTGTTTATCTTTATTTCTCACAAGTTGTGTGCTTTTTCAGGGCCAGACGAAATGAAATGCGTCGCTCAAAGAGTTTCATGGACACGCATGTCGTGCAGAGAAGACCAATGGCCAAAGTCAAGAGTTTTGTTAAATAATACATTCAATTTCGTTTCAAACCCTATTGTATACCCCACTGAACACTTGGTATATATGTAATGGGATCATTCTGATACTTTCGAGTCTTTTTTAAAAAGCTTGATGCTGGTCGCTATTTACAACCCTATGGACGTGCGCAAGCGGGAGATTCTTTAAAAATTCTCTTTTTGTGGACCAGAAAAGAAAGAAGGGCATACTGCATTAGAACAACAGCAGGATGACTTCATTTTTATTTGAACTATCCCTTTAAGGTTCTATATAAGCGTATAGAATTTATTTTCTTTCCTAATATGCATTCCTGGTATTTTTGTCCACACTCAAAAAAATGAACTTTCACTGTTGTTAGTTTCACTCAAACCACCCTTGTTCACATTACTTAAAAAACTCATGTAACTACATGAACGTAATTTAACTGCGTTGTTTCTACTAAAATTGAGTATTGTCAGCTTTACTTAGTAAGTGTTTGTTCAGTCAACTTAACATTGCTGTGTGAAACGCACACATTATTGTTGACATAACTAACTGTGCAGTGGATCCGTAGTTCCATCCAGCATGCTTTGCAAGGGACTGCATTAGGAGAGTAAATTTAGGGATTAAAGTGTTATTTTATGTGTTTTTCAGTAAAGGGAAAGATGTTGTTAGTTTATGTTAGTGTTTAATGTTCAGTTATGTTGGACATTTAGAGTGGTTTCTGTAATGTTTTTGAATTTTGTGGTTACCATCATGCAGAAGAGTGTCGCCTGTGTTTAGGCTGTGCGCACTCATATACACATGTTTATAGGATGACATTCCTGCTCTCGATTCAATTGAGTTTGTTCAATTAGTTATTTTTTAAGTGCATTTTGGGGTGAGTGGCTGCATTCTGATATGTTGTATCCTTTTTATTTAAATGATTATTCAAAAAAAAAAATGTGTTCACCTTATGTAATCAACATAACATTATTAAGTAAACTGCACATATAAATATTATGTAACAGAAAATATTTTTAAACTGTGAAATATAAACTGTAAATATTTGTACAAATTACTCAGTATTGTTGCGTGGAACCACTTGACACTTATTTTTTAAGTAAATCCAACAATTGATTTTTTTGAGTGCATTACTTAGTGTGCATTATTTCAAAAAAATCCCCTATTCGTGAATAGAATGCCCATTTTTACAATCAAATAAATTCCTGATGGATCAAATCTCAACCAAATATTTTTTTCCCTCACCAAACTGACAAAATATGTCAGATTAAGACATTGCAAAAGCAGTTTTATGTTCACTTTAACATCCTAAATGAAATCCCTTTTTTCCAGGTTGGTAGCTAGCCCAAACCGAACATGATCAAAGCACACGTCTCATCTCCAATTCCTTCTCTTTTCTGACCAATCTTTCAAAAGCTTTGACACATTAAAGCATCACAGTGACAATGTCAGAAAGTATCTGGGTCACGTATACCATATCACCTTGACCTGTCCTGTCATAAGTACAGGGAAGGAACAGCACAAAAGGTTCTTTCAACTGGGACCTGACAGCTTGAGTACTCATCAAAATAGTGCTTCAGACCAGTATAGTTGCTTAAAGGATTATAGACAAAGAGTGAAAGAGATCAAAAGGAAAACTGAAAGATGGCACAAGGACAGGGACTTCAATTTGCCCGATTAGCTGGCATCATTACGACTTCATTGGCATGTTGAACACAACTGAGATGCCAACCAAACTTTTAAGGACATTAAGGCCTGAAAAATATTCTACGCAAATGCACTACAGTTTAAAAGTTTGGGGTCAGTAAGATTTCTTTAAAAAATTGATCTTTTTATTTTATCAGGGATGCATTAAATCCTTGAACTTTCAAAGAATCCTGAAAAAATGTATTACGGTTTCCACAAAAATATGAAGCAGCACAACTGTTTTCAACATTGATAATAATAAGAACTGTTTCTTGAGCAGCAAATCAGCATATTAGAATGATTTCTGAAGGATCATGTGACACTGAAGACTGGAGTAACGATGCTGAAAATTCAGCTTTGATCACAGGAATAAATTACATTTTAAAATAGCCTATATTCAAACAGAAAATTTTAATAATATTTCACAATATTACTATTTTTACTGCATTTTTAATCAAATAAATGCAGCCTTGGTGAGCAGATGAGACCTCTTCAAAAACAGCTTACCGACCCCATCATTTTAAACGATAATGTCGATAATTTTAATGCCATGCTTTTGCATCTGTGTACTTGCGTAGCATATATTTCTGGCATAAGTTTGAACTTTTTCTCCTGGAGTACAAACAAGTCACAAACAGAGAGAGAAAGTTTAACGACTATCTTTTGGCGTCGTTCCCTGGCATTGTGATACACTATATTGTGCTGTTTTGTTTTTTCTGGAAGGACAGTTCATGTAGCGTGGAAGAGAAAAATACGTAATCTGTGAGCGTAGGGGGAAATCAGAGGACTTGTGCATACTGAACCCCATTGCACAGTGGAAAACCATAACATCTGTGCAGCAACTGGAGATGTAGCAGCTTATCTGGAAGTAAGTGCTTAGCTGCAAGCGTTACAGTCATTGGAGTCGACGGATGAGTTTGCACTTAACGACAGTTCTGACTCGTGCCTTTTAGCGTAGATCAGAGGTAAAGTCAGCAAGAGCGTCAGTCAGGCGTGATAGCGGGGTGCAGCTATTGTTAGAAGTGGAATACCTGCTGCTGACCCTGCTGTAGCTTTGGGAATTCCTCCTGCTGCTTCCTGTTCCGGCGCTCCAGGCTGCTCTGCTGTAGGTGCCGCAGACGAGACGCGGCAGATGGCTGCACCAGTTTCGCGGAGCCCGGAGGAGTGCCTACAGGCTGAGAACCAGAGAGAACAAACATGAATAAACAACAGCAGGTTGGGCTGGGTTGGAAAATGACCGTGTTTGTTTAGCCATGGGACTGAGTTTGAATAATTCACATTTGTTGGAAGAAGAGTGTCACGATGAAAGCTCTGCTCCAAAACCCAGTGCGCTGCCCTCCAAAGCAACATCTCTGATCCTGATGTGAAGGCTGTTCCACACAATTTTACCAAGAATATGTGAGAGCTGCATTATGCTTTTGATTGGTAAGCTATTAGTGGAATGGAAGCCCATGCCTTAGTGTGAAAATAAAACTAATTGTGAGAAAGTTTATAATAAGAAATAGTATTAATTAATAATGATATTTCCACTATCTTAATTATTATTAGTAGTAGTATTAATTATCAATAATAATGGAAGTATTATTTTAATTAATAGTAATTATTAATTATTATTATAAAATAAATTGGTTACACTTTATTTTAGGGTGTCCCTGTTACTCAATACTTAATTATACAATTAAGTATTGAGTAATATTAATTAACTAAATGTACTTGCTACAATTTGACCCTTTGCAAAGACCCGTCTATGGCAAGCCGTTTTGACTTTTATTCATTCTCAGGATATGAATTCTTGATATCAACAATTCAATTTTCACTAGTTAAAAAGATAATTCTTGATATTAGGAATTACATTTCCACTAGTAACAAAGTTCATTTTTGATATCAACAATTCAATTTTCACTAGTTAAAATGCAAATTTTTGATATCAACATTTGAATTTCCACTAGTAAAAACTAGAATTCTTGATATCTGTAATTGTATTTTCACTAGTGAAATGTCGCCATAGGCTGCCATTCAAATTCAATTGTTGATATCAAGAACTGATTTCTTACTAGTTGAAATTCTAATTTCACATATCAAAAATACAATTCATACTAGTAAAAATGCAAATTTTTGATATCAAGAATTCAATTGTCACTAGTTGAAATGCCACTTCTTGATATCAACAATTGAATTGCTACTAGTAACAATGTTCATTTTTGATATCAATAATTTGATTGTCACTAGTGACAATGTTAGTTTCTGATATCATGAATGTGATTGTTACTAGTAAGAAAGCCATTTTAGATATCTGAAATTATATTGATATCAGAAATACATTTTCAGATATCAAAAATGAACATTTTTACTAGTAGCAATTCAATAGTTGATATCAAGAACTGACGTTTCAACTAGTGACAATTGAATTCTTGATATCAAAAATTTGCATTTTACTAGAAGCAATGTAATTGTTGATATCAAAAATTAAGATTTTTACTAGTAAGAATTGTATTTCTGATATGTAAAATTAGAATTTCAACTAGTAAGAAATCAGTTCTTGATATCAACAATTGAATTTGAATGGCAGCCTATGGTGACATTTCACTAGTGAAAATACAATTACAGATATCAAGAATTCTAGTTTTTACTAGTGGAAATTCAAATGTTGATATCAAGAATTAACATTGTTACTAGTGGAAATGTAATTCCTGATATCAAAAACTGAATTGTTGATATCAAGAAGTAACATTGCTACTAGTGAAAATGTAATTCCTGATATCAACAACTGAATTGTTGATATCAAGAATTCATATCCTGAGATGTAAATAAAAGTCAAAACGGCTTGCCATATCCGTCCCCTTTAGTTACTGTGGCTTTGTCCGACTAGCCATGGCACTCTCACGCAGTGTTGCCAAGTCTGCGGTTTTCCCGTGGAATTGGGCTACATTCACACTGTTGTCGCGGGTTGTTTTTCATGTCCGGGTTGAAGCGACCCCAAATGGCATGATATTTAGCACCTGGAATGCGAATTTTACCAGGGGAACCTCGCCAAAAATGCGGATTTTACCCCCGATTTAGCAAATGTGCGGGTTTTGTTGTGAAAACCTGGCAACCCTGCTTCTCACGCCACACATCAACTTCATAGTGAAAAGTATAACGGAGCAAAGAGGACAACATGCCAACAGACAAGACAGAGCAGGTTACTTTTGGTATAAAAAGTCTTATCTTTTAAATTGTCATTTTTTTAAGAAATTCAAACAATAAATACTGTTGCGTTTTTGTGGCTCTTTAATGTATCGTGACAGATCGCTTTAGCGTTTCAGTTCAAGCGGTACGTGAACTGATCATCTCTTTCTACTAATAATAAACACAAATTAACATTAAAAGGTATGTTGTTTCAACATCAGAAATACATCAATACACCATTTAATTTCAAGTCCACCGACGTTAAATGATCAACTCTCCTGTCTGGCTTGTTTGTCGGACAAAATAGCGGATGCAGCTTCATGATTGGTCAGATCGCCTGTCAATCAAACTCCCGGGCAAACGGCAACAGTGTAAAAGTTGGGCTACTTTTACACTGTTGCCGTGGGTTGTTTTTTATGTCCTCGGGTTGAATCGACCCAAAATATTTTGGGAATTTTACAAGGGGAGCCCCGCCAAAAAAGCTAATTTTACCCCCCAGAACGCGATTTTTACCGTCGGACCCCCCTGAAATGCGATTGGGCTAGTTTTGGGCTAGTTTTGAGAAGCAATTGGGGGGGTCTTGTTATGAAAAGCTGGCAACCCTGCTCCCGAGGAAGGGTAACTATCCACAATTTACTGTTATTACTGTGGTAACTACATGTGAAATGTGTAACAGGGACATTATAAAACAAAGTGTTAACAATAAATTATTATATAGTATTTAATTGCTTAATAATTCATAATAATGTTATATTATGCTAGGGTGTTGTGGGTGGTCAAAAGAGCCCAGTTATTTACAATATTCCCTAAATATGGCTTGGGTCTCCTCTATGGGATATCATCGCTTGTTTTATTGTCTCCTAGGTTGAAAAAAAATGGTGTAGGATTTACATTGAAACAAGTTTCACTCAGAAAATGCTTATAAATTTCACAAATATTTACAAAGGTACAGCAAGTAACACATTGAATTAAACATGACATTTAGAAAGACAGAAATAATACTTTAATAATCTTTATTTTATTTACAACTTTGAAAAATCTTTTTTTTTACGGTGTATATCCATCTAATTGAAAATACACAATTTCACCCAATATTTGTGTGTAACATTTGTGCTCAGCAGAACAAACCGTTAGCTTATCATCATTCGAATGGCAACAAACTGAGCATTAGTCGAGACTCTTCTGCATTTCACGTGAGGAGCACTAATTGTGTGAACGCTAACCATGAAGAGCATTTAAAATCAGTCACTGATCCAATAGCGACCGGTTCGGTTGCTGCATATGTGGACGCAGTTCGCTAGGTTTTGGAACGGAGCCAAAGAAATAGAAATAGAAACACTAATTGAATGAAAGAAACAGGCACAGGGAATCTCTATAGACCAGCATGCAGCAGTAGTGTTGACTGACACCCTGCATGTGTGCAAGGAAGCTGATATTAGCACTGTTTCACACTTCTACACTCATTCTTTCATTGCGAGAGATTAGTAGTGCTCATCACAATGCAACAAGATACACACATACAGTAAATTCACAGACACAGGCTGTCCAGATATCTCAGGGGACATTGACACTGTCTAATAGACCTGCAACGTTTTCTTCAGAGGTTCTGAATTTATTGGTCACTACTGCTATAGTTTCCTGTAACAAATGGCTTGTCGATACAGTAAACGGAATGAGTGACTAAAGGTAAGAAAGATGTACTGAAAAGCTGTGTAGACAGATGAGCAGGTAGAGTCAGGAGTTCATTTAGACTGCTGTAACTGACATGTTTTTTTTGTGTTGCCTGTTTGTTCTTGACTCTTGAAAGTTTTGTTTAAAGACTTTAAGCTTGTTAAAATTGATTTGCTACCACAGTGTCACAACATTACTGTCACTGTGCAGAAGAGGCACAGTTTGACATAACAAAAGATAGAGAGAGTGAGAGGAAAAGAGATGACCTTGACTGATGTCAAGCTGTTTATCCCAACAGCTTAGCTTAAAAAGATAAACAGTGGACTGTCTGTTATGTCAGAATGTTATTTCTGTAATAATTATTTGCATGTATCCTTTGCAGTTACAGAGTTTATATTTTTCAAACATAAATATTTTTGACAACATGTTAATACGCGATTTTGCATTCAGCATCATGAGATATCTTAAACCCCCAGTGTCTTGACCCAACTGGAAAGCTATCAGTGGAAGCCCATTTCTACCCTAGAGCATAAATAAAACTAATTGTGAGAGAGTTTAAAATAAGAAATAGTCACATTGTGAAATATGAAGTCACAAGGTAAGAAATAAAGATATTAAGAGAATTAATAATAATGATGATAAAATATGAATAAATTATATAAATAAAAGTATTAAATAATTAAAAAATATTAGTTTTATATATTAAATTACTTA
>RJVU01075378.1:434731-456237 GCA_003731715.1 Anabarilius grahami
AATATAATATTCAATGTATTATTCAGTATTCAATCAGATGTAAAATGTTTACATGTTTAAATGTTTAGAGGACCTGACATTTTCGGTTCATGTTCATTTACATTACTGACACTCAAATCATGAACTTAGTCATGGACTGCTGCCACGAAACACAAATAATCATTAGCTAATGTAAACCAATCCAAATGAGCATCGTTTCAAGACTGATCATACTGCGGTCCTCGAGGACTTGGCCTGCCGGCTTCTATCATTTAGATAAGCATTCTTTGGTGCACTGCGCAGTCGTGTCTTATTAACACCATGCATGATTCACCCATTTAATGACCTGTTAATTGATACGCCTATTCCCCATCACTTAATTGTTCTTGTGAACATAATTAGTTTAGTAACAGCTTTTCTAAAGCACAAACAGTTCAGGCCTTGTTGAGACATTACAGTCACCTCTTGATGTCAATAAGATTCATTTATTAACCTTATAAACTGAACAATGCTCATGCCTTAATATGTTCAAGCATTACTATAGTAGGCCTATCTTTCATTTTCATTGCGTTTGTTAGTATGGTATTATGTAAATTATGCACAGAGGACAAAGATACTGAGCTACAACACTCTGATTCATCATTTCTTTACAGTATATATATCTGTCAGGTTTTTGAAAGTTGTTGATTAGTAGTTCATGTAATAAAGTAGTTCATGTAATAAAGCATTTTCATCTTAGATATTTTACACTTTTTGACAGTGTTTGGCACAAATGCTTAAGCCATATTCACACACATTCAAACAGTATAGTACTCACTTTCTGGTGCAGAGCAGTCGCTTGCTGTTTCTGCCTTCTCACTGCAAGACAAACACATTAAACACATCTCCATGGAGCAAACACACACACCATTTAAAGCTATTATAAGTTGCATGGACGTGCATTAATAAAATAATCACATTAAAATGAGTGTTGACAGCTTTGACTGTCACTCAAAACTTTCAGGTTTGATATTGATGTTCAATGGTATTGGCTTGAAGATTAGATTTCTTACGGGCTGTCTGGTCCACGGGTCAAAACACTCTGAACCAGTCCAGTTAGACTGGCTATCTGCTTCTCCATGGCCTCCATACGCTCTCTAAAAATATAAAATATCATTATACACATACAAAATTTGTAAAAATGAAAGTTTACCATGCTGAAATACGGAGTCCTAAAGGGACATGATGATGGAAGAAAATTGAGGTGGGAAGGAAGATTCGCCCTAGAAAGTTTGACTAGTAAGTAAAAGTGAAAAGTAAAACTTTTGCAATTGTGCTCCCTCAAGAAACTTTGCATTCACTCACAAAACTTTTTTTAAGGAAATAATCTGACGTGGGAGAAAAAAAATATATTTTAATGCTTTTGTGAGCAAACACAAAGTTTTTAGAGGGAACGCAATACTTGGATAACAGTGCTGGATTGGTCATTTTCCCGGTGGGCCGACGCACTTTTGGGGCCGACACAAGTTTTGTTTTTTGCCAAGGACTGGCCTATCATTCAGGGACAGCAGCCCATTTATTTGTGTGATATATAATATGTGTGCACGCTAGTGTTGTCAAAAATATAGATATTTTACTCATTCCTGAACGGTTTCGCACTCACACCAAAAGCATGCGCACCACTGATCTACTGTATATAAGTAGCGTGCACACAAAGCTGCCTCTCAAACAGTTCGCGAGTACCAAATTGAGTTCTTTTTCATGGCTTATTGCACTTAAATGGTCAAATACACAAAAAAATGTCAAAATGCCTGTCTTGGCGAGTATTCAGGTAAACACAGTCAGTTTTTGAATGTAAACAGTTGAGAAAGAAATTACATGGTGTGTAACAGTATATTGGATCTGTGCATGAGCTCTTAAAGTGACAGCAGCCTAATTTTCCTGCTGCTGTCTGTTATGTTAATCAAAGAACAAAGAACTGAGGAAATCACTTGCTGCTTTTGACTGAATAACTTTTGTAACTTTAAAGGGGACCTATAATGCCCCTTTTCACAAGATTTAATATAGATGAATGTGTCTGTGAAGTTTCAGCTCAAAATACCCCCCAGATCATTTATTATAGCTTGTCAAATTTGCCCCTATTTGGTTGTGAGCAAAAACACAGTTTTTGTGTTTCCCTTTAAATGCAAATGAGCTGCTGCTCCCGGCCCCCTTTCCAGAAGAGGGCGGAGCTTTAACAGCTCGTGCTTCGGTTTCTCAACAACAACAAAGCTGGAGAATCTCATGCATCCAAAATGACGATTGTCAGTAGCAGGATAAATTTATGTAGTTGCTGTGGAGTTGATTCAACTCATCGACTAGCATGTGCCGTCATGTTAATCCTTTGTCCAAATCCAGCGTTGAATTGACCCTTGTTTGTGAAGCAGTCCGGAGTAAAATGACGGCATGGTAACAACACTCTACTACAACAACTCTTCCTCTTCTTTAAAGCAGCCCAACATGGCTTCACCCCCTTTGTTGAGTGTTCTCGGGGGCAGGGTTTATGTAAATTTTGGGGTTTGTGATGTCACTAACCTGGGAAGAAGCTGTTGTAGCTAGAATCATTAGCTAGAATCATTCGCATTTATGTACTTAAAGGTGCCCTAGAATTAAACATTTAATTTACCTTGGCATAGTTGAATAACAAGAGTTCAGTAAATGGAAATGACATACACTGAGTTTCAAACACCATTATTTCCTCCTTCTTATATATATCTCATTTGTTTAAAAGACCTCCGAAGAACAGGCGAATCTCAACATAACACCGACTGTTACGTAACAGTCGGGATCATTAATATGTACGCCCCCAATATTTGCATATGCCAGCTCATGTTCAAGGCATTAGACAAGGGCAGCCAGTATTAACGTCTGGATCTGTGCACAGCTGAATCAACAGACTTTATGCAGGTAAGCAAGCAAGGACAACAGCGAAAAATGGCAGATGGAGCAATAATAATGATAATGATAACATGATATTTTTAGTGATATTTGTAAATTGTCTTTCTAAATGTTTCGTTAGCATGTTGCTAATGTACTGTTAAATGTGGTTACAATTACCATAGTTTCTTACTGTATTCACGGAGACAAGACTGTCGTTATTTTAATTTTTTAAACACTTGCAGTCTGTATAATTCATAAACACAACTTCTTTATAAATCTCTCCAACAGTGTGTAATGTCAGCTTTAGCCACGGAGCACCATCAAACTCATTCAGAATCAAATGTAAACATCCAAATAAATACCATACTTACGCGATTAGACATACTGCATGACGAACACTTTGTAAAGATCCATTTTGAGGGTTATATTAGCTGTGTGAACTTTGTTTATGCTGTTTAAGGCAAGCGCGAGCTCCGGGGGCGGGGAGCACGAGAATTTAAAGGGGCCGCAGCGTAAATCGGCGCATTTAAAATGATGCCCCAAAATAGGCAGTTAAAAAAAATGAATTAAAAAAAATCTATGGGGTATTTTGAGCTGAAACTTCACAGACACATTCAGGGGACACCTTAGACTTATATTACATCTTTTGAAAACACGTTCTACGGCACCTTTAAATATAGCATGTTATGGGCCTTTTTGCTGATTAGTGCTAGTTATCCCTGGTTTGGTATGGCATACCAGTTCACCAGCCAAACTTGACCTGTTCATACCGTACCTTAGTCAACCAGGTTCAGTTAAGTGGTATGACTAGCTATTTTGGACTTTTTAGGAGAGAAACCCGAAGTAGAATTGACTCTCACCTGGTCTCTTCGTTTCCAGGTAATGTTGAGCCATACACTGGTAACGGCCCTCCGTCTCCTCCGGGGCCCCCAAGCATACATATCTGCTCCAGAGGTGGTCCTCCTGGACGATTCTTTGGGCTCTCTATGTACACAGTGCCATCTTTACGAAACCCATGTCTCCCAGGGGACCCTCGTCCT
This sequence comes from Anabarilius grahami, assembly GCA_003731715.1. Lineage (NCBI taxonomy): Eukaryota > Metazoa > Chordata > Actinopteri > Cypriniformes > Xenocyprididae > Anabarilius > Anabarilius grahami. The sequence continues at coordinate 438,649 of RJVU01075378.1, forward strand.
GGGTGACTCCCATACGGATCCCTGCCATCAGACAGTTTTTGAGGCGAGGCTGGAGGTAGGGTTCGGAAACCCATAGTGGCATATGGATCTGCGTATATGGGACCACCAGGCCTGTAGAGGGCGCCCTCAAGCTCACACTGTAATGCCGCGGCAGGGTATCCACCAATTGAGCGTACCGATCCGCGGCGGTAAGCCAGAGCTTGCTGCGAGGCCACGCTGAGCCGAGGATCCTGGACGAGCGTGTACGGGTCTGCGTATATCGCTTCGTTTTTTAGCAACACCACGCTCTTCGATGACGATGTAATTTCCTCATCCGGTTTCACATCACGCCGTTCCAGAATAGCACTTGGGGAGGCACAAAATGCAGGGTGGGCCTGCTGGTGGGCGTGGCCTCCTTGGTGGGTGTGGTGTTGGTGCTGATAATGGTGGAGCTGAGGCGATGGATGGGGACCAGCGTAAGAGGACGGGCGCCCACCCGTGTAAGAAAGACGGGATTGCGAGCGTGACGGAGAACCAGAGGGAGGAGAGGAAGACGGGAGTGTGTTTAAACGACGCGTGGGAGACGATTCCCTCGAGGTGTACACCAGCTCTCTCTGGAGAGAGAGAGACAGAAAGATTAGAGAGACAGAATGGAAGAGAGGAAGACAGGAGGAAGTAAACGCATATGACATATGACAAGATAAATTCAACAGCATCAGAACAGATCCACGCTATCTGTCATACACACAGATTTTGGGGAGGATGTGTATTATTAATTTATAGATAATTTCTAAATAATTATTTGAACAACATAGTACTTATGTTTTATTTTTGCTGTTAGTTACCTACATTGAGATGTTTTGTTTGACATATATGATAAAATGTTTGTTAAACAGCTAACAGATGTTTTTCTTCACAGTCACACACACTCACCCGTAGGTCTCCGTTGGCGATGTGTGCGTGGTGTATGGGGTGGGCTGCGTGCTGTGCGTTGTAGTGTGTGTCTCGTATCGGAGCCTCTCTGCAGTAAATCTTGATGAGGCAGCGGTCGTGGATGTCACGAGGGTCCTCCAGCTCATAGAAGATGTTGCGCGCCTCGTCCTTTATGAGGAGGGCCGTTCCGGGCGAACGCAAAGCGCCCATCGTCAGTTTCTGAGGGAACATGTGCACGATGAGGGCGTGAAGCGTCTCCATGCTGGTCAGCTCATGAGTGATGTGCACCCGCCGCGTCTCGTCACCAAACTGCAAAAATAACACCGCTAGGAAAAAAAAATAAAAAATGTAATTTAGTTTAAATTTGATATTTAATACAACAGCACAACTGTGAGTCCGATGTTGTTTTATTATTTATTATAATTGATTTATTATTATTATTATAAATGATTTATCCGAGCACATCTTATTTTTTTTTAATTCATGTGCCTCATAATCTTTAATCAAAATAACTTCCCTCCCTCTTGCAGCAACATCTCTTCTCGACCAATCGACCAATAGCAAACCATCCAATCAATTCCCCATGAGCAAAATCAAGTCCCGCTCTACATTTTTCTTGTTCCAGAAGTCATTTCACTTGGATATTCATCACAATAGGGAAGAAAAGACAACTTCCATTTCATGCCGATATCATCAGAAATCGAGCCCCCCCCCTAAAAATCGGGTCTCCTTTAGGACCTTTAAGTTGTTATCGTGATGTCTTTAATAATTATAACCTATTTCGCTATTGTTGTATGATGTTTATTACATTATGTGCACAAACAACATGCTTGAAATATAAAATGAATGCCTATGTGTTGCATAATAAAACTAACTGGAAACACAACCATGCCTAAAAATGTATTTTTTATAAGGACAACACCTACATCTCAGTATTTAGTATCAGTGTTCTTCTGAGGACTGACAATGTCAACTACACCAAATAATGAGGTTAGCCAATCAAAATAGAGGTCATTTAAAGGATTAGTTCACCCAAAAATAAAAATTCTGTCATTAATTACTCACCCTCATGTCATTCCACACCCATAAGACCTTCGTTCATCTTCGGAACACAAGTTAAGATGTTTTTGATGAAATCTGATGGCTCAGTGAGGCCTGCATTGACAGCAAGATAATTAACACTTTCAGATGCCCAGAAAGCTACTAAAGACATATTTAAAACAGTTAATGTGACTACAGTGGTTCAACCTTAATGTTATGAAGCGACGAGAATACTTTTTGTGTGCCAAAAACACTAAATAACTTTATTCAACAATATCTAGTGATGGGCGATTTCAAAACACTGCTTCATGAAGCTTCGAAGATTTACGAATCTTTTGTTTCGAATCAGTGGTTCGGAGCGTGTATCAAATTGCCAAAATCACACCTCCCAGTGGTGAACCATTGAAATTTCGAAACACTTATGATGTAACGAAGCCTCGTTTACTGAAATCATGTGAGTTTGGCAGTTTGATACACGCTCCAAACCACTGATTCCAAACAAAAGATTCGTAAAGCTTCATGAAGAAGTTTTGAAATCGCTAGATATCGTTGAATAAAGTTATTATTTTGTTTTTTTGGCACACAAAAAGTATTCTCGTCGCTTCATAACATTAAGGTTGAACCACTGTAGTCACATGAACTGTTTTAAATATGTCTTTAGTAGCTTTCTGGGCATCTGAAAGTGTTAATTATCTTGCTTTCAATGGAGGCCTCACTGAGCCATCGGATTTTACCAAAAATATCTTAACTTGTGTTCTGAAGATGAACGAAGGTCTTACGGGTGTGGAACGACATGAGGGTGAGTAATTAATGACAGAATTTTCATTTTTGGGTGAACTAACCCTTAAAATACTGTATACAGCAGAAGTATAAAAGGTTTACAAGCAAGAAACAGGTCAGATAGAGGAAGCAAAATGGTCACGTAAAATTAAATGGTGTAAGAAAGCTTGACGAACATAAAAAGCTGAAATAAAATGCCATAAACGTGTATGTGGCACTTGATATCATACCTGGTGCTCTTAGTTTGGCTTGGCTGGGCGATCGAGCCAGTGGAAGACTCTGTCTGAGGATGTTGGAGCGACTGAAGCCCAGCGGCAGCTCAGCGTCGGCCATGCTTTCCAAACTCTCCGCAGACGCGTAACAGAGTCGCCCTCCTACCTGCTCGCCCAGCGTGTGCTGCTGCAGCCCGGCAGCGCCGCGTGGAGTCCTGGCCTGCAGGACACAGACAGACGGAGACAGACAGATCAGTGTGTGTTAGTCTCAGAGCGGAGGGAGGGAACACTCTCTAATTGACCGTGTTGCAGAAGTAGCAGTTTTGCAAGGGTAATGAAACCTCTGTGATGGGAAGGCAAAAGACTGTCTAGGGAAAATTAGGATGTGTGTGTGTATGTGTGGAGCTGCTCTAAAGTAGTGAAAGGAAACCCATGCAGGCAAAAACATTCTCAAATCATGCTGATAACATGATCATATCAGCTCGACTGCTGCTGTCACTGAACCAAAAGGGCACAAACCAAATACAAAGACATTTTGATTTTGAAGCCCCAAAAAATTCATCCATCCATCATAAAACTAATCCATATGGCTCCAGGGGTTAATAAAGGCTTTCTGAAGTGAAGCGATGCATTTTTGTAAGAAAAATATCCATAGTTAAACCCTGACGCGATATATGAAGTAGGATGTAGGAGTATTGTAAGCTTAGACGCCTCTCAAGGTTTAAACAAATAGGGCTGTGCAACAAACTCAAGCTCTTCTTCTCTTATATGGAAATCCTCTGATATTTCTTTTTAAAAATTCTCGTTTTGACTTCTAATTAGTGACCGGTGTTTTGTTAGAGGTCAGAGGTTACTCTTCCAACGCAAATTGATGCACATGGCCATCTGCCGGAAGCTAGTTATTATAGTTAACAAAGTTTAAAATATGGATTTTTTCTCACAAAAACCCATCGCTTCGCTTTATTACCCCCTGGAGCCATATGGATTATTTTTATGATGGATGGATGCATTTTTTGGGGCTTCAAAATCATACCCCCCATTCACTCGCATTATAAAGCTTGGAAGAGCCAGGATATATTTTAATATAACTCAGATTGTGTTTGTCTGAAAGAAGATAGTCATTTACACCTAGGATGGCTTGAGGGTGAGTAATTAATTTGATAATTTTCATTTTTGGATGAACTATCCCTTATCCTATTACTTAAAAAAATAATAATTTTAATTGACCCCAAACTTTTGAATGGCAGTGTATGTATCAAAACAGAAAAATCCATTTAAAATATATCTCAAATATTTAAAATATAAAATAATGTATTTTCAATCACAAAACCATCATAATTAAAGCAATAAACCGAATTGTCAAACAGTTTAACAGACAAAAATCAAAACTGTGATTCAAACTACATGCAAACACACCCAATTTTCACAAAAAGTTTTAAACACACTAATTTTCAAGAGGAAATGTTTCTACTCACACCAATATCTGCTTTCTTTAAATCTCAGTAAAGCACGTGGATGTCAGAGATGTGGCTGGGCATAGCAGTGAAGGTTTGCAGTCATAAGAAACTTTCTTGACCACAGTATTCACGCACCTCTGATTGGCTAAGACGGTTTGATTGATCAGTATTCTACCCAATCAGAATGTGTGAAGTCCTGACTGACAGGACAGATGTTTGCAGCTAGGCCCCTCTATGCCAAATTTCATGGGTGTTAACAGTCCTAAAATGCCGTTCTAGTGAGACATGTAATCAGGAATGTGCTCCAAGTTTCAAACATCTATTTACAAACCAAATAAATGTAACAGTTTGGTAACACATTGCAGTTATGGACACATGAATCTAGTGAGACTTGCCATACAAAAGTCTCAGCTCATCTGTCTCTATGGGCTACAGGTTAATGGCTTCACAATAAGTGTGAATTAACCTCATTTCCCTTTAATAAACACATTCATTAGCATGACAGCATCAACATGACAGCGCTTATTGATTGAGAAGTCTGGGTGTGTGTTTATGTGGCCAGAGAGGGAGATAAACAAGCGAGTGTTTATCCCTGTAAAGCCTGACATATCAAATAATACATAAATTGATACATCAGGCTTTAAAGGGACAATATGTAAGATTTTTGGATTAAAATATCCAAAAACCACTAGAACAATGTTGTAGTGTATAATTTTGTTGACTTGTGTACTTACATTATCCCTGATGTTTCCAAGAATGTTTAAATCCAGAGAAATAAGCAATTTTAACCAGGACACGGACCGTGTCTGTGCGTCACCTATCAATGACGTCATACCCACGTTACCCTCGATTTCCGGTTTGATTTTGTAGAAACCATGGAAACACTAAAGACGCTTTAATATATTATACGTTTTATTACACAAGGGAATGACTGTTTGGATACATTTATAGACAGAAAACGAATCATTGTTATATAGCTCAAAATGTTTAGTCTTATCGTTTGAATCTCGTTTTCTTGATTTTCCGCGAGTACCATCTCGACAGGTCTGAAATAAACACTTAAAGGTGCAATATGTAAGAATTTTGCAGAAAATATCCAAAAACCACTAGGTCAGTGTTATATATTTTGTTCACTTGAGTACTTACAATATCCCAAATGTTTGCAACTATTTGTAAATCGTGAGAAAATTGCAATTTTAACCAAGGCTCCGGGACGTGTGAGGAGTCGCATGTCAGTTGCGTCATACCCGCGTTACCCTCGGTTTCTGGTTTTATTTTGTAGAAACCATGGAAACACCAAAGATGCTTTAATATATTACATGTTTTAATAGACAAGGGAACAACGGGTTTGATATATTTATAGTCAGAAAACGAATTGTTGGTATATAGCTCAACACGTTTAGTCTTATTGTTTAAATCTAATTTTCTTGATTTTTTGCGAGTACCATGCTCCATGCCTCAGAGAAAAACACTATTTTGTGAAGTAGCTAACATAGCATAATCAGATGCAGCTTTATTTTTTATTAACAGTAATACAGAATTTTCTCCATCATACAATACGTTTAAAATTAATTGCATGACATTTATCAACACAAGCCATCCAGCATTTATTAATGATATTCTAAAATCGATCTATCTTACTGCAGTCTGCAACAAGTGTCTCAGAGCAGCCACCGAGCGAACGCACAGAGTAAAGTTATAACATCATTTTCAACACACTCAAATGTATCTAATATGATAAACAGAGCTGCGTTACTTCATACTCATGACTGGAAAAGCGGAAGCAGCGCCGGCGACTGAGGCATAATAAAAGTTCCGCTGCTCACGGCGTGTGTTGCGCAATCGCTCCAGCGGCCTCGTTCAGCTCCACAACACTCGCTCCTGCTCTGCTTCATACTACAGTAACGTTAATAATCGCATCCATGAACATGATTTCTTCCCGAGTCCTATCCCTATTCTTTTCCACCGTCCGTTGAGGTGAAGACCACATGTCCCAAGATTCCACGCTCAAACTTGGCATCATCAAGCTACGCCTTTGTTTTGAATAGGTCTCTAGCGACCTCTAGCGGACAGAAAATTTTACATATTGCACCTTTAATATAATAGGCTTAGCATAGTGAATCAGAGTAAGACAAAAACATGTTTTGTAAGAAGGATTGACACAAAAAACACAAAAAATTACATAGTGCACCTTTAAAATGAAAACGTCAAATAATAACACTTCTTTGAGGAGTATTTGGTCATGTGCTCCTGATGAGATGGCATTCCCTAGTCATCTAGCAGTCTCCTAACCCGACACGATTGCCTGCATCTTCCATGAGTCGTTCCTGAAGTCTTTTTTTACTTCAACGGTTTGTTGTCACTGCCAGGCCTGTGTGTGCGTCTGAAGCGACAGTTCCGTGCACTTCAGGTGATTCACCTCACGCCACAAGCCTGCTGTCTCTATTTGAGCTCGCCCAGACTTTTGCAACTGGTGTGTCATACTGATCTGAGTTTGCACTGAGGTACACGTCTTGACTTTTCCTGAAAACTGAGATTTACAGACAGCATGTAGTGGGAAGTCGAGGAAATGTCGTGTAATATTGATTCAGCTGCCATACGGATGCAAAATTGTTCACCTCTGTCAAAGGCTACTGATCGATTGATCATGGGAGAAAAATGTTATTCCAGGACCGACATCTTGGGCAATCATTCACAGAGCTGTAGGGAGTTGGTTAAATATAAAGAGCCGAAAGCTCAGATTCAATAACAAAATAAGTATGAGCCTACAGATACAATATATACAGAGCAAATCTTTATTTATTTAGCATTATTTATAATTTATTTACTGAGAGTAAAAGACTGAAAAACATCTTCACGCTCTGATTATCACCCATAATGCTCAAATATTAAAAATATAGAAAAGTACAGTACTTTTTACAGTACTATGAAGCAGCACAACTGTTTTCAACATTGAAAATAATCAGAAATGTTTCTTCAGCAGCAAATCATCATATTAGAATGATCTCTAAAGGATCATGTGACACTGAAGACTGGAGTAATGATGCTGAAAATTCAGCTTTGATCAAAGAAATCAATTATATTTTAAAATATATTCAAATAGAAAACAATTCTTCTAAGTTGTAATAATATTTCACAGTGTTTTTACTGTATTTTTGATCAAATAAATGCAGCCTTACAGTGAGCAGAAGAGACTTCTTTCAAAACATTAAATCTTACCGACCTCTTTTGAACAGTAGTGTATCTTACTTGCTGAGATAAGCCCTGCTAACAGTGGGTCCTTTTTAAATATTTTATGGGATTTTTACCTTTAACAGGATTGGACAGTGGACGACGCAAAACTATTTAGAGAAGAGGGATTCAAGGATCAAGAAATGACCCTCAAACTCGGGTCATTTGCACACAAGCGCCACAGTGCAATCGAAACCCGCACATTACTCTCCAGGCTAATCTGCGGCATCCCTGGGTCCTTGAGCAAGACACTTTACTCCAGCACACTTCAGGGCACAACTGTCCCAGCTATAAATGCATTTTTAATTGCCCAGTATGAAATGTCTAAATGGCAACTAATTATAAAATGTTGAATTTTTAAAAATCTATTAATTATTGATATCCACTATTAATAATAAGACCTAACATACGCATGTGAGAAAATCCAACAGCGATGAAAGTACCATGGACAGATCTCTTGTAGTCCAGCATGCCGTGAGCTCATCGTTACACCTGGGGCCAATTTAACCAAAGCGAGCCATGCTTTTCCACATACCAGAAACTGTCAAAGAGCTTACAATCGTCATCTGAAAGATTTTCATCCAAGGAATATAGAGCACATTGTCTGCAGGGACAGAGAGGACTAGGAAAAAGTTGAAGGTAAGTTTTTTGCTCAAAAGAATCTCAGGAAAGCATTCAACCCTCCAGGGAGATGAATTCGACAATTAAAGGTGCCCTAGAATTAAATATTGAATTTACCTCGGCATAGTTGAATAACAAGAGTTCAGTACATGGAAAAGACATACACTGAGTTTCAAACTCCATTGTTTCCTCCTTCTTATATAAATCTGATTAGTTTAAAAGACCTACGAAGAACAGGCGAATCTCAACATAACACCGACTGTTACGTAACAGTCGGGGTGTACGCCCCCAATATTTGCATATGCCAGCCCATGTTCCCAACATTATGAAAGGCATTAGACAAGGGCAGCCAGTATGTGCACAGCTGAATCATCAGACTAGGTAAGCAAGCAAGAACAACAGCGAAAATGGCAGATGGAGCAATAATAACTGACATGATCCATGATATCATGATATTTTTAGTGATATTTGTAAATTGTCTTTCTAAATGTTTCGTTAGCATGTTGCTAATGTACTGTTAAATGTGGTTAAAGTTACCATCGTTTCTTACTGTATTCACAGTAAGAAATTCATAGTTTATAATTCATAAACACAACTTCATTCTTTATAAATCTCTCCAACAGTGTAGCATTAGCCGTTAGCCACAGATCACAGCCTCAAATTCATTCAGAAATAAATGTAAACGTCCAAATAAATACTCTACTCACATGATCCGAAGCATGCAGGCAGCATGCATGACGAACATCTTGTAAAGATCCATTTTGAGGGTTATATTAGCTGTGTAAACTGTGTTTATGCTGTTAAAGGCAAGCACCATCTCCGTGGGCGGAGAGCACGAGAATTTAAAGGGGCCGCAACCTATATATCGGTGCATAGTTAATAATGCCCCAAAATAGGCAGTTAAAAAAATGAATAAAAAAAAATCTATGGGGTATTTTGAGCTGAAACTTCACAGACACATTCAGGGGACACCTTAGACTTATATTACATATTTTAAAAAGAAGTTCTAGGGCACTTTTAAGTCTATGTCTATGTCTATTAATCTTCTTACAATTGGAAATGGCATTTTCATTTCAAAACGGTTTCTGTCCACACTAAGTTTCGGAAATGTCGGAAAATGCTTAAATCATCTTACTGTGCATTTGTAAAACATAATAAAAGCTCACCGAGATGATCACGAGAGATGGCCAGATATAATAAAGTCCTCATGCTATTCTTCTGGCACGATCATTTTCTTAGCAAAATATCTCACTCAATCGACATTCCATGTATGATCTAAAATGTAATTGCTCTCATTTAAGTATTTTTGTCTTGTTTTCAAGTACAAATTTTTAAACATTCTTTACTTGAGAAGCAAAATGACATCAGATTGGGTTCTTGACTCAATTTTGAATACGTCTTTATGCCAAAAAAGGTTCTATATAAGGAGAAATGTCTTAAATAATTGCATAATACTCATGTTTAATGGGTTATTTTAAATTTTTTAGTAATAAGTAATAAAGTATGTTTAGAAGATTTAATTCATAAAATGTAATCAAAATAAAAAAAGAATTAAAACAAAATTAATTAAAGGGGACCTATTATGCAAAATTCACAAAAAACAACCAGCCTATAATAGTAAAAATCCACCCAATCCTTTTTTTTATAATCCCCATAAATCATAAACAGTCTCTCCAAACGAGCAGTTCCAGATTTCTTCCTACTCTTACGTAAGGGTATAGGGAAGCCCCGCCCACAACTGGTGATGTAATCTGCCCTATTAGCATAGCTCCTCCCCTGAGTGAGCTGTACACAGTCAGCTATATTTACCTCCTCGCCAGAGCATTTAACAGCAGCATCCAAGTAAGAAATGTGTTCTTATTAAAGCTAATAAAGTTACTTAAGCAAGAGCAGTGAGTGATTTTCTGTTTTTCTTTTGTTGTTTGGTTCATTCAACAGCATATACAGCAGTAGGTATTGTATATTATGCTGTTTTCACTTTAATACACAGATCTAATATACAAATGCAATATATTTCCCTGTTGTTTACGTTCACAGACATAACTGACTGTTTGTGAACTTTGTGTGTATTTGACAGTTTAAGTGCAATAAGACGCAAAAGAGAAAATAGTTTGATACTCTCAAGACGCACTGTCTGACAGCCAGCTTTCTTTGTGCGTGCTTCGGATGTGTGCACTCAGAAAACCATATATCAGATGTTATAGCTTTAAAACGCATGCAAATAATAATTTCATGATGACAAAGGACTGCAATGTCATGTGCGCATGGCCACGATAGAGATGATAAAACCAAACAGATGGTTTGTTTTTGGCAGAGTATCTGAGGCACGAGTTTTACAAGCTCCGCCCTCTTGTGGAAAGCGGGCGGGGATCAGCAGCTCATTTGCATTTAAAGATACATGCACAAAAGCAGCATGTTTTTCTTCCACTCAAAAATGGGCATTTACAGCATTGTATAATAAATGATCTGTGGGGTATTTTGAGCTGAAACTTCACAGACACATTCTGGGGACACCAGAGACTTATATTACATCTTGTAAAAAGGGGTATAATAGGTACCCTTTAAAATTAAATCCATAAAATGATCCCATGATGGGAACCCCTAAAAGGTTCTATATGTGAAGCGCCTGACAGAACCCTTTAAAGTTCTATTTAGAACCTGTGTTTTCAAAAAAATATGTTTTCAAATATATCCGTATTAGTGTAGACATAGCCTAAGGCTGCACAGCCTGGACCAAATCAGGCCCAGGATGCTCTACAGGGTTCTTTTAACACCCGTCCTTTCTCTCTCCCTGAGCCTGTGAAAGGTGTATCTCAGGTCTGGAGGAGTTCCAGCATTGTTTCAATGCCAAAGATAAGAGATACAGAGTTGCTCTCACTTCTCACATCTTGAAGACCTGCAGAAGTCCCCAGTGACTCTGGTGTCGTAGGTTGCATTTACAATGGAGGTGAGTCAGTGCACTGGAACTTTGTGGAGGAGTTTATCCTGAAGGTGGATTTCCAGGAAATGCATGGCGCCTATAAATAAATAATTTGCCATATACTTTCCACAATAAATGCTCCAACAGAGCTGCTGGCCTGATCGCAGTATGCACTGACAGGGGATCCTTCCGAAAGCATTGTGCACGCTTTAATGCTAAATGTTACTCCCAGTGAGGAATGATGGAGCAGCATTTCACCATTCATAGACCAGCTAATGTATTCATATAGTTCATTCATTCAGTGCCATTTTGAGTCATGCGTTTAGTTTTATTGTACTGTGTGCATATATTGTGATGTTTTGCATCTGAATGTCATTAAACCACACAAACATTTAGGCAGAAACACAGATAAACATGCATGTACATACATCTGGAGAAGGAGAGACATCTTACCTTAAAGCTCCAGTAATGTGGTTGCTAAGAGAATTAGAGAGGAACAGAGAAGGGAAAGAGTAATGAGTTATACTGCATCGTTACATTCATTTAAATGCAAACACTAGCATTCAAAAGTTTGGAGTAAAGAATGCATTCAATTTATCAAAAGTGACAGTAAATTCATTATAATGTTACAAAAGATTTCTATAAAAACTTTCTGTTCATCAAAGAATCCTGAAAAAAAAAGTAGCAGCAGAAATGTGTTCAACATTGATAATAATAAGAATATTCAGATGATTTCTGAAGGATCATGTGACATTGAAGACTGGAGTAATGATGCTGAAAATTCAGCTTTGAAATTAAAGAAATAAATAACATTTTAATTTTAAATTGTAATAATATTTCACAATAATTCTGTTTTTACCATATTTTTGATCAAATAAATGCAGCCTTGGTGAACAGAAGACTTTTTAAAAAAATAAATAAATAAATGATAGATTCCAAACTTTTACTCATACTTGAACTCATACTTGTTCTGTGATTGACAGGTGCTATTAGCCAATAGAATTTGATCTATATCAATGGTCTATTATTTTTCGAAAACCAATGGAAACCTCAGTATCTAAACAAGTCTCTAGAAAGCATTCTTAAACATATTCATACTCATATTTCACACAAAAAGTAAGAAAAGTTCTTGACTGTGTCAAAAACCAAAAGCCATTGGCTTAACACAGTGTTTTTGCATGAAGGAAATTGATTTCCAGGCTTCCACGGCACCATAACATCACATTTACTGATCTTGAAACCAATCATGTGACCTTTTCGAGATAACCAAGCAAATATTAATGCTTTCAACTGTAAATAAATATATTTACTTTTCTTAAAAGCCCTGTCTAAAACCAATTTTATTCTTTCAACCAACCATCACACACACACAGGATTGTGGGATATCATTGACAATGTTAGGAAGCGCACATCTGTGACGGGATGTTATGCAACCCCTGGATCTGGACACGTCTTGATATGCAATTTTCAAGTTTCGGACACAGCCCATATAAAACCTAAAAAGAGCTTCTTTGACATCGCATACTGGTGGCATCCCAAAACAGTTAAGTGCCTACAAAACATTTTTGCCCAGACACATTCAACTGTTCGATTTAAATGTCCTAAAATGCTGTCTAGGTAGGGAGCACCATGTTCTGAGATACTATTTAGCTAATCGCAGAAGTGTGTGCATCAGAGCATAACGTAAACGCTAGAAGCCGCTTTAATACACTAATTCACACATCAGAACACACATACAGCAGCAGAAGGGTTTTAGTTACAGTAACAGTAGCTCAGAAATTAGATGAAGACCAACCCTGACCTGCATGACAAGCAAGCCCACCTTCCTCTCATCCCATTTCTCTCAAATCCCCTTCTCTGTCTCTCATTGTTTATGTCTCTCTTGGGTTTGCAAACATACCCACACAGACATCATTCTCTTGTGTGTGTGTCTGTTTCCCTCTCACACACACACACACACACACACACAGACACTGCGGCAGGCCACACCTGCTTCTATACTTGCATGTCATACAACCACCTACACCGTTGCTATGACGACACAGACCTCTACAACATCACTACAGTTTAGCATACATTAAATTCAATGTGAAGTCAAAATCAACCCTATTTACTTTCATAAAACACATTCCTGATGTTATCATGCACATTTCTTCTGTGCAAGCTATTCTACATGAAGAAAATGTCAAAAAGGCCTCAAACTAGGAAGATGACCAAGAATTGTTATTATTATTACTAAATAAACATTTATGTAAAAAATAAAATAACATTGGAATCGTTTACTATTATAAACTGACTACTATTTATAAACTTGCTATAGTATAAAATAAAATAAAATTTTCTCTTGAATATTCTGTTTCTTTCTGAAGAATGTAAAAATCTTCCACTTCAGTTTTGTAAAACACATTCCTGACTTACGGTGCACAATTCATTAATGCACACTATTATAGATGAAAAACCCACCAATAATAATTATTGTTGTTGTTGTTAGTGCTGTCAAATCGATTAATCGCGATTAATCGTGATTAATCGCATCTAACATAAATGTTTGTGAATATGTGTGTGTATACACACACACACACACACACACACACAAACAAACACACACACATTATATATTTACAAACGTTTGTTTGATGCGATTAATTGTGATTAATCGGTTTGATTAATCGCATCAAACAGAAAAGTTTGTAAATATATGTGTGTTTGTGTATATTTATATATATATATATAGACACACACACACACACACACAGGGCTTGACATTAACTTTTTTGCTCACCAGCCACTGTGGCTAGTGGTTTTCCAAAGTTACTAGCCACTGAGCATTTTCACTGGCCACAATTTTGCTGTTGGGAAATTACATTTTATATGATTAAAGTTGACTTTGTTATGCTTAAATTACTCTATTTTGAGTAATTTTACTTGATTTAGAAGATTTAAAACCCTTTCAAACTTTTAAATGCAGATTGACCACCCAAATCAAGACTACATTGTATATCAGCTGGTATGTACAGGTGGGCAAGAGGTGGAAAATATGAGCATGAGCTAATATGAGAAATTGTATAAGTTATTTGTGTTAGGCTATATAAAAGAACAAAGAAGCAAATTACAAAAACAACAGTAAATTAAAAAATACTATTTTTTTTCAGATTATTTAACATCTTTTGTTGTTTGATTAACATTAATGACAGACAGGTATTTAATTGGGCTGCTGAATGCATGGACGTAACTGACGCATATCCAGTTATTACCCACCTGTTTACGTCCACTTAAGCCATAACCGACTGTATTCACGCGAGATACTCCACACGATGGACATTTAGACATCTGTGTGCGCTGTTTAACTATTCAGGCGCGAGGAGAACTGATCGCGCGCGACAGAGCGCTTCTGTTGTGTGTCATTCAGCGCAATTCCGCCTATCCCTCATTCACTAACTGCACGTAGCCTAAATAACGAATTGTGTGATTGGATTGTAATTTTGTGCTCCGACGATCTTCGACGATCATTTGGCTGTAAACTGAAATTATATTCAACCCGCCAAAGTGGCTAGTGGGTGTGGCTGTCTTACCCGCCACAGCTGAAATCTACCCGCATTTGGCGGGTGTTAATGTCAAGCCCTGCACACACACATATTATATATTTACAAACTTTTCTGTTTGATGCGATTAATCGTGATTAATCAAACCGATTAATCGCATCTAACATAAAAGTTTGTAAATATATGTGTGTGTGTGTGTTTATATATATATATATACACACACACATTATATATTTACAAATGTTTGTTTGATGCAAAAAATCATGATTAATCGATTTGACAACGCTAGTTATTATTATTATTAATCATTATTATTATTGTTGCTTTTTTTAATTAATATTCTGTTATTAGTTGCTGTTATTAGTAATATTATTAATACTCTTTAATATTCTGTTTCATTATGAACTGAAGTATGTCAAAATATGGTATGCAAATGCTCATGCTTTCAGGTCCCACGATAATACCCGTTCATACACACACTATTGGCACCTGATTGCATCCTCAATCTGGCTGTCAGTCTCTCTCCCTCTTTCTTTCTGTTCACTGTGGATTTCTCATGTACTCATAGACTGATGAAGGTATGATACCATCACTAATTAATAAGCTCCATTGTCGGTCGACTCTCTCCTGCTAATTCTCCACTCCTCTTCTGCGGTTTCGTCATCTATGAACTATAATAACTTCTTAGTTCGTCTCACTCTACAAAGCCAACAATGAAATCATAATTAACCCTATTTACTTTAATACACGCTCCTGGTCTTACTATGTGCAGTATTAAGTTACTGTTTGTCATCATAATTGCTTGTGCAACAAGTTTCCCTTTTGGCTGATTGTTAAATGTTATTTAACTAACTAATAGCCAAATAACTACTTAGTCATTGTTTTAATCTACTGTTGTAATGCATGAAATTTGCCAATATTAATGCACTAATTGAACTCCTGTTAACATTAAATGTAACAAAGGTTACTGCAATAAGACCAAATAACAATACATTTTAATAAGCATTACCATTGGGATACGTGAAGATGCTCTGGAGGGTGAACTTGACCTTCAGCCTCCACGTCCCGGTAAAAAAGCCTCCTCAAAAGTGTGTGCCGGTGGAGTTTCAGGAGGGGATCAAACCCCCACAATCCACTGCAATCCCACATTCTGATACATAATGCTCGCATTACAGGAGCCAATCAACTCCTGCATGGTAAAACCAAGTCCTGCCCTACATTTTCTCTCGTTTCACGTACAAACACGTCACACAATAGAAGTAAAAAGCGAATGGCGGGTCATGTCGACTCTGTCCTTCAGCGGTTTTCCTCCCTCTGTGTCTCAGTACCCACTCCTGCTATATGCCAGCTAGCTATGTGATATCATTGATTTCCCTACATGGGCTCGGTTACCATGGTAACGGTAGACTCCCTTCTCTCTCTTTCTCATTCCAGTGGTGTTTGGAGACGGTGGATGCAGCCAGACAGGCAAATATACAGAGCAAATACAAGGAAGGATGGACAGATTCCAAGGAGGAAAAAGAAAGAGGGAATAGATCACGTGAGAGAGAGAGAGAGAGAGAGAGATGGCTAAAAGAAAGGAGGAAATGAAATGATGGATTTACACAACTGCAAATATAAGCTACATTTTTATATCTTTTTGTAATGAGAATTTCAGTGCTTGAGCATTCAGAAGTTCTGCATTCATGATGTTAGGCTGTTGTTTGTGGTTGCCAGGGTGTTGCTATGTGGTTTCTTTGGTATTTTAGAATGTTGCTATGTGGCAGTGTTGTTATAACTAAAACAAAATGTTGCAGTAACATTTTGTGGGTTAAAAAAGGTCAATTGTCTATTGTCAATAGTGCAAAGCACTGCTCACACACAAGAAGTTACTTTCAAACCAAGCAGTTTCTATTGGTCAGAGCCGCGAATTAACACTACAACTTCTGCCAGGGGACCAAAATCTGCCAGGGGAACTATTTCGTCCTTATTCAAATCTCGTGGATTCCTATTGAAACGACTGGATTTCACCCACAAGATTTTGCCAAATAATGGTAAATGTGACTGAACTTTGAAACTGTTAAAAACATTTTTGTTAATTGAAATAAAGCTGAATATAAATAAAAATATTAGATGAAAAACTAAAATTATTGTTTTTTTTTTTATTTAAATTTAACTGAGATAAGTTTAAGTAAAAAAATACTAACAGAAATAAAACTAAAACTGAAATAAAAAACAAATGAAAATGACTCATGCGCGCAGAAAGCCGATTCAGACAGCGCTTGAACGGACAAAAACACACAAAATTATGCCAAAATGCCTGTTTTGTTGAGTATACTCGCAACCACAGTTAAATGAGTTCAATTAAGTCTTAAACGAACGTAAAAAGTTGTGATAAAATGATCTGCGTCATGTGCGGCAGGTCTTAAAGTGACAGCGGCCTAATAAACCTGCTGCTGTTTGTCATTAAGGAAAATCCAAGAACAAAATATAAAAGTGAAAATCACTCACTGCTCTTGACTGAATAACATTTGTAGCTTTAATAAGGATTAATCTATATTTAATTTATAATTTATGCAGTGAAGACTGTGAAATGTTTAACTTTATTCAATTTCTGTAGCCCAAGTGCCAGATTTACTAACAGCTTGCACCAGCGCAAACCCTCTTTTGGCGTTAAAAACTACTGTCAGGATTTACTAAAGACACGCAGTGAAAAATTAGCACTGAAAAAGGCGTGGACACAGTTATTTTTGCGGCTGAACTTATTGCAAATGCATTTGTAGTGCATTTCAGACAGAGTTTCAGACAAAGAGTTTCAGAGTTTCCCTTTCAGACACAAAATGTATGGAAGGAGAGTATTTAAATGAATTACGCAACACAAAACAAAAATTTTT
>RJVU01075378.1:456254-480385 GCA_003731715.1 Anabarilius grahami
TATATATATATATATATATATATATATAGATTATAGATTATCCCACTTATATTATAATTATAGATTATCCCACTCCCAGTATGCGCAATAACAGTAGTGATGTTTGACATATTAAGAGCCACTACTAAAAAAGAAAAAAGAATGACTGCAAAGAGGAGGAGGAGGATGTTGAAAGAGATGACTAGAGGTGGGAGGAAGTATGACAGACAGAAGAGAAGAGAGGAACAGAAAAACCACATGACAAGCCGAAAAACACTAATCAAGGCCTTTTCAATATTCAAACATCATGATGTTAGTTAGAACATAAAACTTTGGTAACCCTTTATGTTAGGGTCTTTTAACTAGTCGCATATTAGCATGCATATTACTAGAATATTGGCAGTTTATTACTACTTATTAAGCACACATAAGCTGCATGACCTTATCCTACATTCTTAATCATACCCAATACCTAAACTAACAAATAATTTACTATTAATAAACAGTAAATTAGAAGTTTATATCCATGAATATCCGTTCCCTATACTAAAGTCTTACCAAAACTTCTGTAGAACATAACGGTGTCAACACAGGCACGATTCACAGGTACGACCACCAAGGCTCAATATATGTGGAACGCTTATGCTAATCACTAGACCACACCTTCTGCTCTGTTGACATACACACACACACACACACACACACCCTCCCATTTATGTTACCTGCTGCCGCGCGCAGTTAGTGTTGACCAGTGTGGCGGCGTGCTGCGGAGGGTATTTGTTTCGCTGATGCTCCATGTCGCCGCTCTTGTGGAGCTTAGCAAAGGCCTCCATGTCGGGGTTGGAGAGGCGGCGCGTGTTACTGCCCAGAGTGTGATAGCGGCGCTGATATTCTGCATCATCCCCACGCAACATCACAAGCACTTTATCTGGCTAGTTCTCCCTCTCTCCTTCTCCGTCACAAAACTGTGGGGTGAAAAAAGTAAACGCAAAAGGTCAAGAGCTGGATATCTGGTATGTTGGATGGGGCCATTTGATATACACACACTAAACGGTTTGCAAGATTAGGATGATGTCCAAAAGGCCAGGACGGCATGCTATTTCTGCTGTATTTTTTTTATTGGTGCATTATTTGCTTTGCAAAACAAAGCAAATAATATTAATAAAATAATTATAACTAAAATGTCTAAACCAACTGATCCAATAAAGTATATGAAGCAACAGTGTAATGTTAAAAGACGTGACATTCACATACAGTTAAACCCTGAGGTCTTCTCCACACATGCAGTGTACGATACAGTCATATCTCTCAAACCCAATGGGAGGGAAAACTGGCGTGTTCAAGTAGGGAAGAGGAAATCAGGGATGTAGATAAGACAGGGAGATGGTGGGTCGGAAATTGTCTGATGATGTGATAAAGGCTGAACATGATGAAATAGGCAGGTTGTCATACCTACGCCTGCTGATCGAAGAATTATGATTTGTGTGTGTTTTGCTGGAGGATATGGCACAGTGAGCTCTAGCACATGTCAGCCAACACTAATGCTGTCTGACCTGGCAAACTGAGAAACCCACAGCTTACAACCTCTGGACTTGAATTAATAATACAACCAAAAGAGAGATCAATTTTGCTTATATCTGCATTGCATTAACACACAGCCAGAATGTGAGCTCTCAAATAATAAAAAGGAGCACTGCAGATCAACAAAATTATTCATTGAAATGTGTCTTACAGTACTGCAGACAATTCACGTGTAAATGTGTTGTTACATAAAATTTAAAGTCACATCTTTTATAATTATTATACATAATAATTAGGGCTGGAACTAATGATTATTTTTTCAATCGATTAATCTGTCGATTATTTTTCCGATGAATAGAATAATCTAATGATTACATTGACGTGTCGTTCCAGCCCTACTAATAATAAATATAATTAATTATGAATTATTATGAATTCATAATTTTATTAAATGGTCACACCACAAGACTATTAAAATAGCAAACACTATTAAAAAAACTAATAAAAACGAACTAAATAAACAATTAAATAACTACCTAAATAATAATTAAAGAAATAAACAACTAAACTGAATAACCAACTAAATAAATTAAATAACTAAATAACCAACTAAATCTCCAACCAAATAAATAACCAACTAAATACATAAATAAACTAAATAATCAAAAAACTAAATAACCAACTAAATCACCAACTAACCAAATAAATAAATAAATAACCAACTAAATACATTAATAAACTAAATAACCAAATAACTAAATAACCAATTCACCAACTAAATCGCCAAATAACCAAATAAATAAATAACCAACTAAATGCATTAAAGAATTAGTTCACTTTCAAATGAAAATTACCCCAGGCATTACTCACCCTCGAGCCATCTTAGGTTTATATGACTTTCTTCTTTCCGATGAACACAATCGGAGTTATATAAATTCGGAGTTATATAAATTGGAGTATTATAAATTCGGAGTTATATAAATTCGGAGTTATATAAATTCGGAGTTATATAAATTGGAGTATTTTTATATTGGATGGATGCACTTTCTTGAGCTTCATACTCGTTGGTCCCATTCACTGCCATTATAAAGCTCGGATGCTTCAGGATATTTATTTATATAACTCCGATTGTGTTCATCAGAAAGAAGAAAGTCATATACACCTATGATGGCTTGAGGGTGAGAAAAGCTTGGGGTAATTTTCATTTTAAAGTGAACTAATCCTTTAATAAACTAAATAATCAAATAACTAAACCAGTTGACCAACTAAATCCCCAACTAACCAAATAACTTAATAACCAAATATTGACCAATTAACCAACTAAATAACCAACTAACCAAATAATTACTATCTAAAAAAATACATTTAATCACCCTACTTTAAAATAATGTGTTGCAACCTGCACTCAAGACATTCTAGCAGGTTGAACATGAAAATAAGCTGGAGAAAAACTCTAAGAAAGCTGGCGACAAAACAACTCAAAAGAAAAATGTTTTCTTCAGTGGTGTTGTGGAGACACAACACCCACCAAGGAGCCCAAAATAGAGGCCCAAACTAATAGATACTCAAAACAACAAAACCCACTGAAGAGGTGCGAGATCAAAGGAGGAACCATTATATTAGCATACCGCAGGGAAGAAATGTAGATGGATAAAGCATTTCAGAGAATGAGAGGAATGGATTTATCCACGGATCGTCCTTTTACATGCTGATCTACCACAGGAGCTTTATACCTTCTCTACACCAGAGCAGCTGTAAATAATGAGATGGACACAAGTGGGCGGAGACTACAGCAATCGACCAATGAGAGAGTGATTAGGTGATAACAGCATATCTATATATTCTGTTGTTCTCTCCGTTTTAATCCCAAGAATTCTTTCAAATAAGATGGACAAATCCGTATCTGCCTCATCCTTCTACCAGCTACCGTAACAGAAGAACGAACCCAACTGCTGGATTTCCACAAAGAGGATGGATGCGGTCTTCAGCGCCCAGGCTCCAGCTTCTCCCATGCCTCCCNATATATGCTCTATATAATTGTGCATGTGACAAATAAAACTCTTGAATCTTGAATCTTGAATCTTGAATAAGATGGACAGAGATAGATAAACCAGTATTTTACATATTCAACAACAGAACTCACTATTTGAACATTACAAGCTTTTCCAGGAACAGATACATTAAAAAGCACAATAAAAGTAGTCCATACAACTTGTGCACTATATTCCAAGTCTTCTAAAGACATATGATGCCATTTTAAGCTGTGAACAGGAAGCAGAAAGCTAAGTAGGAAAGTTAGCACTCTAAAATACTCTTCCTTCTCATTATATGGCCTGATGCTAAATGCTGACCTCAAGGAACCCCGCTTTGATTGAGCTTTCTTGGGACTGAAGTGTCTGTTGGTGTTTAAACAGTCTACCCAGTTGGGCTAACGTATTTTCCCACCAGAAGGCAAAGAACACTGACAAGCAGTCTGAGGTGAGCACACACAATTAACATTTAATGCTAATTACAGATCATTTATTCATAACGATATTTGGAAGAAGCTAACAACTGGGATGGAGTCAACTAAATAATACAACTGCAACAGAAGATAGAAATGTGAGGTACTTATGGTTATTCCATTTCACTGCTCTACTTTTCCATTGTTTTTCTATGTAAACATAAGCTACACGTTCTTCGTCTTTGACTGTCCTTTGCGCTCACGTCTTTTGAAGGTTCTCGTGCATGATGACATGACATAATAGCTTTCTAAACAACGCTGCACTCAGGTTAAAATAAGTTCAACTTAAAAAAAACAAAAACGTCTTGAGACCTTGCGCTTTTCTCACATTCTCACGTCTTGCTTTATTCAATGTAAATGTGCGAATGGTCCCTAATGCAGTCAATTCTGTAGTAAATCTTCTGTTCTATCTTCATGCAGCATACATTCTCTGGCTCTGTAGGCATCTTACAACAGTTCACACACGAGCGATTTATAGAATATCGTGACAGAATATGCGAATCAATGGCTTTAACCCTTAATCGGCCCTTGGGGTCCAGCTGACCCTGCTGATAGTTTCCTTCGTTTTTAAAAAGGGTTTCCTTTATCTCAGAGGCATGAGACTCTGTGACCTTTCCTAAATAATCTATCTAAACATGCACATAAAATCTGGGCTTGATTTGGTTGTTCTAAAGGTGTGTAAAAAACAAACAAAAAAAAAATACCGTTAAAGGACCTCAGGGTCAGACACATTGAAACTGAATGGGAAAATTTTTTCATTTCATTTGTCAAAAGAAATTAAATAAATCCAGTATAAATCTTACTGCCACAGAGAGCATTTTTATAGAAATTGGCAAATAAAATCAACAAAACTGGCATAAATCTGAAAAATATCCATACATAAATGAAGGACTAATACTAGAGCACAAAGGCAATATGGAACAAGCATGTTCACTCTCTCTCTCTCTCTCTCTCTCTCTCTCACACACACACACACACACACACACAAACTTAAAAAAAATGAAATGAGTCCCTATTGACCTCTATTGGACATACAGGTCCTTCTCAAAAAATTAGCATATTGTGATAGTTCATTATTTTCCATAATGTAATGATAAAAATTAAACTTTCATATATTTTAGATTCATTGCACACCAACTGAAATATTTCAGGTCTTTTATTGTTTTAATACTGATGATTTTGGCATACAGCTCATGAAAACCCAAAATTCCTATCTCAAAAAATTAGCATATTTCATCCGACCAATAAAAGAAAAGTGTTTTTAATACAAAAAAAGTCAACCTTCAAATAATTATGTTCAGTTATGCACTCAATACTTGGTCGGGAATCCTTTTGCAGAAATGACTGCTTCAATGCGGCGTGGCATGGAGGCAATCAGCCTGTGGCACTGCTGAGGTGTTATGGAGGCCCAGGATGCTTCGATAGCGGCCTTAAGCTCATCCAGAGTGTTGGGTCTTGCGTCTCTCAACTTTCTCTTCACAATATCCCACAGATTCTCTATGGGGTTCAGGTCAGGAGAGTTGGCAGGCCAATTGAGCACAGTAATACCATGGTCAGTAAACCATTTACCAGTGGTTTTGGCACTGTGAGCAGGTGCCAGGTCGTGCTGAAAAACGAAATCTTCATCTCCATAAAGCTTTTCAGCAGATGGAAGCATGAAGTGCTCCAAAATCTCCTGATAGCTAGCTGCATTGACCCTGCCCTTGATAAAACACAGTGGACCAACACCAGCAGCTGACATGGCACCCCAGACCATCACTGACTGTGGGAACTTGACACTGGACTTCAGGCATTTTGGCATTTCCTTCTCCCCAGTCTTCCTCCAGACTCTGGCACCTTGATTTCCGAATGACTTTGGACCACTGAGCAACAGTCCAGTGCTGCTTCTCTGTAGCCCAGGTCAGGCGCTTCTGCCGCTGTTTCTGGTTCAAAAGTGGCTTGACCTGGGGAATGCGGCACCTGTAGCCCATTTCCTGCACACGCCTGTGCACGGTGGCTCTGGATGTTTCTACTCCAGACTCAGTCCACTGCTTCCGCAGGTCCCCCAAGGTCTGGAATCGGTCCTTCTCCACAATCTTCCTCAGGGTCCGGTCACCTCTTCTCGTTGTGCAGCGTTTTTTGCCACACTTTTTCCTTCCCACAGACTTCCCACTGAGGTGCCTTGATACAGCACTCTGGGAACAGCCTATTCGTTCAGAAATTTCTTTCTGTGTCTTACCCTCTCGCTTGAGGGTGTCAATGATGGCCTTCTGGACAGCAGTCAGGTCGGCAGTCTTACCCATGATTGCGGTTTTGAGTAATGAACCAGGCTGGGAGTTTTTAAAAGCCTCAGGAATCTTTTGCAGGTGTTTAGAGTTAATTAGTTGATTCAGATGATTAGGTTAATAGCTCGTTTAGAGAACCTTTTCATGATATGCTAATTTTTTGAGATAGGAATTTTGGGTTTTCATGAGCTGTATGCCAAAATCATCAGTATTAAAACAATAAAAGACCTGAAATATTTCAGTTGGTGTGCAATGAATCTAAAATATATGAAAGTTTAATTTTTATCATTACATTATGGAAAATAATGAACTTTATCACAATATGCTAATTTTTTGAGAAGGACCTGTATGTGGTCATTGCACTTTCTTTCTTTAACTATAATTCCTAAAGTTTTTCCACAAACCTGTAGATGGCAGTATTCTATCCCTAACACATAGAGCAATGTCCAAGTACAATTTAGATTTAATTAAGATCATCATTAAAGTGATTTTTTCATTAAAAATCAATTTTTCATAAGTCAATTTATGGCATAGTTAAGTAATTGTGCAGTAAATAGGTAAAAAACTACAAAATATCCACAAAAACACAGCATAAATGCATAGTTGAGAAGTAAATAAAAAAATTATATATAGTTTATCATATAAAAAAATTTATATTTCCTTATGGAATCACTCTGTAAAAGTTTGGGGTCTGTCTGACCCCGAGGACCTTTAACGTTGGTCTAATTGAGGGGCGATTAAGGGTTAAGATAGTTAACTCCACATCAGCTACATAAATTAATCAACTAACCATTCAGAAACGTCCTGTTGCATTCTACATGTTGTCACTTCTTCTTGAGACTCTCCATCATTGTCCGACTCCGGTTTGAACATAAAAGGCTGAACCGTTTCTGATATTTTCAGTGAGTCTGAGGTAATCGGCGCTGCTAACACGAGCTCTTGAAACTCCGCCCTTTTTTTGGGAGCAGCAGCTCATTTGCATTTAAAGGGACACACAAAAACAGAGCGTTTTTGCTCACCCTCAAAAAAAGACAAATTTAACATGCTATAAAAAATAATCTGTGGGGTATTTTGATCTAAAACTTCACATACACACTCTGGGGACATCAGAGACTTATTTTACATCTTGTAAAAGTGGCATTATATGACCCCTTTAAAATGTATATCACCTTTAGCAAATGGTGGATGTTTTTTAACTTAAAATCAAAGACTTCGCAAAGAGAGAGAAGGTTTTTGTTGTATCATATAACCTATAAACAAGCTACCAAGACTGACAGGAAAAATTACACCTTGATAGCCACCAGTAAAGCCGAAGTGTGTAATTTCTGTGCCATTAGGTGCACCTATGGTGACACAAACACAAACACAACAAAAAAGCTTCCTATCCTCCAGCCCTTGTGTCCCGCCCACATCTGCCAATGTTCAGATAAATATTACAGGCAGTCCTACATTTACACCAGTGGTTGAGTCAGAGGTTGACATGTTGTGCCTTTCAAACAAAAACAGTCATTCTAAAACATTTAAAGTGTGTCCAAGAATTCAAGCAGGACAGTTTGGAAAGCCAAAAGTTAAACAAACCATTGTGATACCCAATCAGCAACTATCAGAGCCCTCAAAGGACCAATCAGGGCTTTGCAGTTTTAAATTTACATTTAGTGGAAAGCTACTTATGATAGATAGAGGAACATAACCAATTTGTCACAGAGCCAACAACATTCACCAGGTGTATTAGAAAGCTATAGTTCTAATGTCTCTTATTATTCTCTGTCCTTGGTTATAACTGCAGATATTATGCAATCATCTACCTATAAGTATGACAAATGAACTAGCTAGTGATCACTCATCTAATGTCCACTTGTGTTTGTGTGTGAGAGAGTATACACAAAGATTGATTACCGCCCAATTTTAACACTCCTCAGACAGACACATAAAACAAGTGTGCCATGACAGGTGTTTTAACCCTGGAGCCTCTGCCGCCTCTAAGCAGGTATGAACGATCGGCCATAAGTGTCAGGGGAATCTGGGAATTCTCGCCTGAGGGGAATCAGTAAAGTGGAGATTAACGAACCCTCGTTTAGCGATATGAACAGATGAGAGATGATGAAAGCTGAGAGAAAAATAGGATGGAAAGAGTGAAGAACAGGAAAGACTTTGGGGTTCATTATAGGATTCTGAGAATCCTTTAAATGTTCTAATTTAATATGTAAATTAAATACAAATTTCTATAAGTGCTATTATATTATATTATATTATATTGATGTTTCTAGAAAAAATCTGTTTACTGTATTAATGATGTCAGAAATCAGTTAATTATTTGACTTGTTAATTCAACTATAGGAAATTATATGAATTAAAAATGATTATAAAAATAATAAAAATAAATATCTACAAAATATAAAATAAAAAATACATACGTTTTGAGAAAGGAGAACGATTATATTACATATGGAAGGCACGTGTTTTGATTTATATTTTAGTCCCCTTTCAGATTGTAATGTTAGATTGTAATAAGAAACGCCCCAGAATCCTTGACCGCAAAGGGGCCGTTTCAAGTGGTTTAGGTCATCCCTCAGGGTGACGGTGACATCGCTATTAAACGCTCTCATGGACACCGTACAAACATTGTATGTCATAGAGTGAGCAAAGAAAGAAAGAAGGAAAGAAAGGATTATTCATGCTGATTATTCATGTATTATTATTTAATAATATAACAACGTAATGGAAATCTAAAAGAGATCCATCATCTACAGGTGTTTAATAAAGCAGTCTGGACTGTGCTGGACTTCAATAACCAATCTAACAGGACACAGTAATAGAGAAGCTCATCTGAAGACCCCCTAACAAGAGAATGAAAATGAACGAAAATATGAGAATATTAGAAACTCATAAATGCTGTTACAACATCTGCACCCAGCAGTGAATCTCATGATGTGTTATCAAGCTCCACTACTAGAGGTTTCCCACCATCAGATGAGGAACTGATGAAATCATATGAATCAGTGGGGAAATGCTTTTAACAAATGAAAAAATAAAGTCTAAAGGCCTCATTTATAAACGCATGTGCGATTAGATTTGATCCCACCTTTCAAAAGTTTGGGGTCGTAAGATTTTAAAGACCCCCTGTAGTGTTTTTAATGTCGTTTATATGTCTATGTGGTGTTTTTAATATGTTTTAAGACAAACTATGTGCAAATTCATATGTCAGCAGCACCATTGCTGATTATTTTCTCCTTAAAACTGCAGCGAAAAAAAGACCTGCGGTTTGAAATCGCTGGCGTCTGTGACGTCACAAACTACCTTGTAACCAATCACGTCATCACGTAAGATGTACATTGCGGAGCAAAGAGGACACTGACAACACGTCGACAGACAAGACAGAACAGGTTACTTATGATATTAAACAAAGTCCCAGCTTTCAAATTGTGTAATTTAAGAAATTCTAACAATAAAAACCGTTTTGTGGCTCTTTAATGTGTCGTGACAGATTGCTGTAGAGCCTCAGCTTAAGCGACTTGTGAACCAATCATCTCTTCCTACTAGTTAATTTATAGCATCAAATAAACATGAATGAACATCAGAAGGAATGTTGTTTCAAATGCAGAAAGACGTCAGTACACACCATTTTACAAGTTCAAGTCCACCGAGGTTAATCTTCTAACTCCTGACTGCTTTGTCAGACAAAATGGCGGATTCGGCGTTATGATTGGTTAGATCGCTTGTCAATCAAACTCCTGGCGAAAGGTCAATTAACAGCGAACTAGCAGGGGAGTCTCGAGAGAAGCCAGGTTATCCCGTTAGCCTATATTTTTCTGTTGATACAAAAAATCAGGTAGATTTAGCAATATGGCGGGTGTATGATGTATATTAAGATGTTATGATGAACTATATGCCTTTCTCCACTGACGTTCTGAGTTGTTCAAAGCGTATGTAAAAGGATACTGATTGTGAGAAGGCAGCCGTCTGACTCGTGAAAGTGAACATGGTTTGTTTGTGTAAGATTAGCAACACATTATTAGCTGTTTGATAACGTAGTCAAGCAAAAGGCTAATCATATTAATTACCGTGTCCGATGTTGTAAAGAGCGATACCATTGTGCAGCGTTTACCTCAGCAAATTAAGCGAATTCATCTCTGAGCTGGTGTGAGTGAGTGGAGGCGGGGCTAATTTGCATATTCAATGGTCCACGTATATTAAATGAGGCAAGGGTGTAGAGTTACATTCAAGCTAATTTAAGGCATGAAGTTTTTTTCACAGGAAATTTTTTTTTTAAATATGTAATTTTGGTGATCAAAGATGAGTTTTAAGGGATAAAATTATTGATTACAGGTGGACTTTACAGAATGCTTTTGAAAGAAGTCTATTCTGCTCACTAGGGCTACATTTATTATAAAATACAGTAAAAACAGTAATATCGTGAAATATTATTACAATTTAAAAATAAATGTGTTTATTTGAATATATTTAAAAATTTTACTTATTCCTATGATGTCAAAGCATCATTACTCCAGTCGGAGTTTTTTTAGACTTTTAAGACTGTTAACTATTAATATATTAATTGATTAAGCTTCTTAAGTAAATGTTTCTTGATTTAAGAATGTTTATATATATTTGTACTGGAAAACAAGACAAAAATACTTTGCACAGCAGTTCACAAATTAGGCTGCAAGATATGCATGATCCTAAATTAAAGATATCATGATAGTGAAGTGATGTCATAGAGGAAGTTAACAAGCAATCATAACTTGCAGCTGATATTTCAGAGTACACGAAACACCTGCTGGAAGGTGAAAGTCTGATTAGATTCTAATCAGCATTAGCTGTAAAAACAGCAGGATATAAACACACACTTGCTAAAGTGGAGGGTGGAATAAAACTTGAACTAATTCTGCTTGTTATCCGGCACACAACTTATTACGCACACACTTAAGAGGAATGTTGCTTAGGGAAAATAACAAGGAAACTATCTAATTATAAGTATGAGCATTAAATCATCGCAGCGACGACTGAATATTAATTAATTTCGCCATGAGGAGAAACTCATATCACGGAAATAGTCAGTGGACTGAGATTTCACACCAGTAGACTTAAATGAGGCACAAAATCTGACCCTACACCACTGCATTTTAATTAACATCTCTCCCTCTCTCAGGGGTCTCTTGGCAGAGACAGGATCCTGTTTAACCTTTGACCTTGTGACAGACCGCCCACTGGAGGCTCTAAGATTGAGGATTGACACTAATGTAGCCGTTCTCAGGGTCAGTATCCTCCTGAGGAGCACCGCCGAGTGTCAGAGGACGTGTTTTAAATGAATAACCAACCCTATCTGCATGGTTCATCAGCAGTAAAACATGTTTCACTGACCTCAATGTCATCTAGTGATACCGGAAAACAGATTTAATGGCTACTTACGACAACAGAGACACTTTCATCTGTGAGCATGCATGTAAAACAGTCAGCATGCATATGGACTTCAAGAGCAACATATGGGGTCACAGATGTTGTGTGAAAGACCAAATCTAGCTAAATATGCATGCATATTAACCTGTAACCATTCACAGAAGATTTGGCTGAAAATTTACAGTATGGAGACCACCAAATGGAAGTAAATATGCATTTAGGCTACATGATTCATGTAATTCTTAATGACGAGACAAGAAACCATTTATGTTTTCGACTCAACATATGCTTACAAATAAATGCATATTTGAATGCTAATTAATGCAAATATTATTTGCAAATAGCAAAAATTATTATTTCCCAACTAGAATTAGACCTAGCTGTTTCTTTATGCTTATATATATATATAAGATCCCCCCAAATGTTCAAGACATGGATATAGCCTTGCCAAGAATGATTACTATAAAGATAACGATAACTATATTAGCATCCACACCAGTAGACAATGCTGCAGTTTTGTCATCTGCCTCTTTAAAGCAGGATGGATTCTGATTGGATGTCAGTGTTTTTCTCTTTCTTTAGCTCAGTGTTGCCAAGGCTAGTTTAACACCGGTTGTTTTTCATTTCTGCGGGTTGAAGCAACCCCAAAAAACAAGATATTTGCCCCTGGAATGCGAATTTGACAAAGGGAATCCCGCCAAAAACGCTGATTTTACCTCTCAGAATGTGACTGGGCTAGTTTTGAGCTAGTTTTGAGTAGCAATTGGGTGGGTTTTGTTGTGAAAATCTGGCAACCCTGTTTTAGCTGGAAAAACTTGTTCTGAAATTGATTCCAGTGATATCGTTTCTCTGGACGTCTGTTGTAGAGTTATCAAAAGTACTGACTTCGGTACCAATCGGTACTGAAATTTAAAAAATGTGACGCTTTAAGCGTTAAGTGAATTCGTAAACACCTCTGATTGGCCATTGTGTTCACGCTCTCATCGGATATGTCTGTGATTGGCTACAATGGTCAACGCACGGGAGCGTTTGAAAGAACATGGAAGTGTTTGAATTTGAAAGTGGGAGCGTTTGAAAGCAGGCGTCTATCAGCGGACTGGTCTGCAATAGACGCCTGCTTTCAAACGCTCCCATGTTTTTACAACGTTTTTGAAGCGTTGAACATTGAAGCCAATCACAGACATATCCGATGAGCACATCAACACAATGGCCAATCAGAGGTGTTACGAATCTGCTCAACAGCACTCAAAGCGTCACATTTTTTAAATTTCAGTACCGACCAGGTACTCGGTTCTTTCCTAGAAGTGGTAAATGCTAATTATTTTACAGAGAGATGTTTAGTTTGGCAAATCTAGTGATTATTTTCCCCAACTTTTCATAATGTCAATATCTCTCTGTGGACTGAGAACGACCATTGAATCGAAGACAATCAGACATTTTGGCACCTAACACTTGAGGACATCTAATGCCATTGCAACAATGCCAATAAATACCATTGCTTACTCAAAAACACTCTCATATGTTCTTGTTTTAGACCAAGAGATGAAGACATTGAGAAACCGAGAGAATCAAGAAAGCAGCTGTCATATGAAAAGTCTGAATAAAGGGATTTGAGTGCCCACATCATCATGACATCAGAGCATGAAGAGACAATTTACAGGATTTTTGAGCATGTGTGCTTGAGGTAGGCTACATGCGAGAGGTCTGAGCATTTAAAAATACGCAGCTCCAGAGGCATTTAACAGCCAGCGACTTCAAAAATGTCCAGCGTAGGGAAAAGGGAGAATGAGAGAGAGAAAAGGATGATGGAGAAGAGAAGCACACGCAACCCACTTACTGTACAGCACCACCGCTGAAGGGGCCTTCAAAGGAAACTCTGCACTGATATGAAAATCCATAATCCAAACAGTAATGAGAGAGAGAGAGAGAGAGAGAGAGAGAGAGAGGGTGAAAATGAAAGCGAGTCGCTGTCTTTTCTGACAAGAATGCGAAGCCTCGCGGGAGGAGAAACTGTCGTGTCACATAATTGTCTGAACAAAACAAAATATCCAGAAAGAAGAAAGTAAAACGCTTGTGTAATATAAATAGCCGACCGTCCTCTTTAACACTTGCACTGAGTTAAGACTTTTATCAAGACTGTCTAGTGCTGAGGTCTTAAGCATCGTAAATTGCTTAACATAGGGTTAGTGATTTGAAGAAACCCCTAACCCTAAGAATTACACTTTGGTCCTTAACTTGCACTGTTTGTGTTACAGACAAGAATGATTCCTCAAATCGTGCAAATTGTTGAGTAAGCAATTTTTACCTCATGGATGATACAAAAAGTGAGGGAGCTGTAAAGGGACCAGAACTTAATAGAGCTGGGCAGTCACTTAGAAGAACACCCAAGCAACTGCATAGCAACATGCTTATTTAGAAATAGCTTTGGCTTGTAAGCAACCACCTAGAAACCTTTCAGAACACCCTAAAATTAGACCAACTAGGATTCTCCTGAAGCACCCTAGCAACTGGTGGTTCTCATTATATTTTAGCACATTGCAAATTTCACCTTTGCAACAGCTTGACAATTACCCACAACAGAAAATGTGAAAGTCTATTTTACAATCTGAACTCTTTAGGGAGTGATAATGATGGACAGATCCATAACACAAAAAGAAGACTGTAAACACTCTCCTCCTCCTCCATCTCATCACTTCATATATTACTGCTTCACCAACAGCGTGACATTTTAGCATTTGAAGCATTCAGCAGCAACAGCTCAGTGTAGGACTGAATCTCCAGGGATGGAGGTATGAAGATGGTTGGGAAGAATTTGTTTTATCTAAGGTGCAGTGAGATTTGTTAGAGCGGTTAAGGGGAAATGTGGTTTCACAAGTGAAGGCATCCCTGCAGGTAGTAGGTAGGTAGATAGATAGATAGATAGATAGATAGATAGATAGATAGATAGATAGATAGATAGATAGATAGATAGATAGATAGATAGATAGATAGATGGATAGATGGATTGATGGATGGATCCATATTTAACCCAACTTGGGTTGTTTTTATCCCAGCATTTTTAGAATGTAGATGGATTGATTGATAGATTGATTAACTGATGGATTGATAGATTGATTAACAGATGGATGGATGGATGGATGGATGGATGGATGGATGGATGGATAGATAGATAGATAGATAGATAGATAGATAGATAGATAGATAGATAGATAGATAGATAGATAGATAGATAGATTGATTGATTGATTGATTGATTAATGGATGGATGGATTAATGGATGATTGATGGATGGATGAATGGATGGATAGATTGAATGATTAACGGATGGATGGATAGATGGATAGATTAATTAATGGATGGATGGATGGATAGATAGATTGATTAATGGATGGATGGATTAATGGATGGATGGATTGATTGATTAATGGATAGATGGATAGATTGATTAACGAATGGATGGATGGATTGATTGATTAACGGATGGATGGATAGATGGATAGATTAATTAATGGATGGATGGATGGATGGATAGATTGATTGATTAATGGATGGATGGATGGATGGATGATAGATTGATTAATGGATGGATGGATGGATAGATTGATTAACAAATGGATGGATGGATAAATAGATTGATTAACGGATGGATGCATGGATGGATGGATGGATGGATGGATGGACTGATTAACGGATGGATGGATGGATTGTTAGATGGATGGATGGATGGATTGATTGATTAACGGATGGATGGATAGATGGATAGATTGATTAATGGATGGATGGATGGATTGATTGATTAATGGATGGATGGATGGATTGATTGATTAATGGATGGATGGATGGATGGATTGATTGATTAATGGATGGATGGATGGATGGATGGATTGATTGATTAACCAATGGATGGATGGATAGATTGATTAACCAATGGATGGATGGATAGATTGATTAACAAATGGAGGGATGGATAAATAGATTGATTAACGGATGGATGGATGGATGGATGGATGGATGGATGGATGGACTGATTAACGGATGGATGGATGGATTGTTAGATGGATGGATGGATTGATTGATTAACGGATGGATGGATAGATGGATAGATTGATTAATGGATGGATGGATGGATGGATGGATTGATTGATTAATGGATGGATGGATGGATGGATGGATTGATTGATTAACGAATGGATGGATGGATAGATTGATTAACCAATGGATGGATGGATAGATTGATTAACAAATGGAGGGATGGATAAATAGATTGATTAACGGATGGATGGATGCATGGATAGATGGACGGATGGACTGATTACCGAATGGATAGATGGATTGTTAGATGGATGGATGGATAAATAGATTGATTAACGGATGGATGCATGGATGGATGGATGGATGGATGGACTGATTAACGGACGGACGGACGATTTTTCTTACTGAATCCTGTTTCACTCCAAAAAGTAAAATGGCTTTTAAACATCAATCCACATTGCCTTCTTTCCCAGCTCAAATTCAATATACTGTCTGTTCAAACATGTATATTGGATTTTGTTGAGGCAGGAGCAGCCGTAATTGTTGCACACTTGTAGCATTGCACTATACAGGCAATAGCATTGTATTATGTCATTGTTATGCTGTCAATTCAAGCATTCTGTAATGTTCTATAATGTATTTGTCTCAATGAAATGCACTATTGCAGCATATCTGTACGCTGAAAGTCAATGCATCACCGTAATCCATCAAACCACAGGCGGTGTGCACATGCGCCTGTCTTCCTAATCCATGCAGTCTACAGGGATACACAGTAACGGAGACTCTCTCTCTTCCCCTATCAGCCTCTTCCACCCCATCTCTCCTGGCACTCATTTACTCGTTAGCCGACTCCCTCCTCTTCCTTCCTCAGTAGTGAGCAAGCAGCTCTTTAATTCCCACCTCTTCAGAAAGACGTGTGCTGTCACCTCAGCACTAATAGAACACTGAAGAGAGCTCATCTGCTTTATAAATTATGTTATGATGGTCAGCATGTATGTGTGGTTGGTATGTTTTGGATGGTATCTTGCAAATGTGTTAAGTCAAGTGTGAAGCTTTACAGTGTATGTGTTAGAGAGAGAGAGAGAGAGAGAGAGAGAGAGAGGCTATGGTCAGCAAGAGTAAAATTTTAGCGTGTCAACCTAATAAAATCACTGCAGAGAGGGCTTTTCCCTGCAAGGTATTGTGTGTGTTTGAGTGTGTTTAAATACACAGCTAAGTGTTCTAATCAGAAAGCACTTCTCCCTTTATCTCAGGCCCAGTACACATTCTGCCAGCATGTCAGTCTTTCCCTTTGCAAATACTGATGCGATATAATAGTTTGAAGTTGCTTTGAAAAAAAGCATCAGCCAAATACATAAAGATAAATGTAAATGTATTCAACAAACCGCAGACAGTATTGACAAACCAGAGACAGTAAACAGCAACTAATATTTTTAAATATAACTGAACATATATATGGGTCATTGACGAATAAGGTTTTTAAAAGTGTAAAAAAATATATAATGGAGATCAAATTAATTTTGAAGTTTTATTAAGTGTTAACAATGAGATTATGTGGTTTTTATAATCAATTAACACTGATTTTGTCATTTTTTACCAGATGGACAAAATTTGTCACCAAAAAAGTCATTCGTTTTAACGAAAATTTCGGTTTTACCGAATGACACTTTTGGTTATACCGAATGACAATATTTTCAAACAATACTAACAGGCTGATATCTAGCTAGCTAGCAAAAGGACAATCAAACATTTTATATTTAGTACAAGATTTTAAAATTTTCCATGTTTTATAGCGGTTGTACCGAATGACCTGATATTTTGGGACATGCGTATGAGCAAGTGAAAACATGAATTTTTCAAATAGTTAAAAGGGAGTTAGTTACTTTGCTTCATGACCACGTGGTCCTTTGCAGATGTCTGAATGATGTCACATCCTGTCACATGATATTGATTGCATCACTTGATCCAAAATGGTCCCTTTATATTGGTTACTCCAAATGACATCAATGAAATTCATTGAATTTCCGGACATTCTTTCTCATAACAAAGCAACAACTTCTACACATCATTTTAATACCATTTTGCACTATGTTGATATATGATGTTATAAAATGATGCAAGAATAAAAAATATATACACATTACATTTTAAGATATTTTAATCACTAATGAAATGGCTGTATTGGCTTTTGGACGGTTAAACCGAATGACCTTTTGACACTTCAAAATCTTTAAAATACCTTTATATGTAGTAAAATATAATTTAAACCTTTCGGATTCAATAAAAGAGATCTAGTTGTACAACCTTACATACTTTGAATGTCATATCTTTGTTTTTTATTATTATTAAGGCAAAAAAAATGACCCATCACATCATTGACCCAAACAAATATTTTTAGTATTTTCTAATTGTATTAAATATATTCAGAAACAGAGTACTGTGTATAGTTATTACAATAAAAAATTCAAATGCCATTTTATGTTTGTGCTTTTGTAGGCTATGTTGGTCGGATGTATTTGCAGGCTGTTTTGAACATGCTAAAAATGGTAACTTTCCAGGGACAGGACACCAAAAATCGGGACCATCCGAGAAAACGGGGATATCAGGTCACCCTGTTTTACATGAAGTACAATATGTAGGCTTTTCTAAAGTCCTTATATCCATTTTCCCCATAACAACTACATTCTTAGCTTCCAAATCTTTTCTTATTCAGCCTGTCCACTTTTATGTCTGTCTCTCTCTCTCAAACACACACAACCCTTCTCCTCTGGGTCTCATCTAAATCTACTTCCAACATCAGCTTTTGAAGCTTCATTGACAGAGAGACAGATGTTCATGACATCCCAACGTAAACACACATCCGCCTGCTCCTTATTCCTCTTTTTTGCTCCGTCATGCACACACAACTTTCCTTTCTCTCTTTATCTCAAACACCAAACGCACACCATTCCATCGAGACACAAACACACTGTTGTGATGAGTGAAGCGTTACCATCAGACGCCACGCGACTCTCAGAGGTACGAGATGTACAATCAACAAACCGCAGAAATCAAACAAGAAAACACTTGCCTGGCGCAGCGGTGCGGGCACTGCAAATACTTTTGTGTTTCATGTTGTGATGGGCATCGTGTGAAAATACATGGATGGATCTGCAAAGTCTTTGGGGATTTTGATGCATCTAAGGATCTAATATTACAGTGCAGACACTCAGACGTGATTAATGATGGCAGTCGACCAAGACTTCCATCATCACCCTCTGCCACATACTTGCATCTTAATGATTTGTATTGGAAGATATTAAAGCTGAAGTGTGCAATGTGAAACAGTTTCTCATATCCCAATCTCTTATATTCCAATCCCAACATGCAAAACCAAGTAAGCCATTTGTAGGTTATTGGTTATCTAAAGACACTGTTTGGAAATAATCATTATTCTGTTTGATGCAGCCAAAATTCGAACACAGCATTCTGTTTGTTGGCTCAATTCAAATTCAGGAACTGAATTTGAATTTATAAGGCACTCTCAGTTCAGTTCTAAAGTCTCCTCATATCCTGACAACAATCACTATGTTAAATGGTCTAAATATAATTATAAATAACAAAAAAATAAAAAAGTTCATCCAATCTTTATATTCGGTCCGAATGAAATAATACGATGTCCTACCTGCCTGTCAGCGTATGATTTACATACCCTCGCGCACCCTGTTCGCGCATACACCATACATCATCAGCGCCTTTCATGCCATGCAGTTTATACAGATTACAGACAGACGTCGGTCACGGAGCAAACATCGGCCACCTTTTACAGTTCCTACCGAATCAAAACAACAAGCTTATGCTGCGTTCACGCTATAAATACCGTAATTAAGAGTTGTCAACGCCGTGACGTTCTAACCGGAGCTGTTCAGTCAGGCTCAGAATCCATGTCAGCAGTATCAACACCGAAATGAATCTGAAGCAGTCAGGTACAAGCTCTCTAAGTTGTTTATGTGCATTATTATTGTAATGTTATGTGCTTTGAGACGTGGTAGTTTTTAACGCCATCTCTTATCGTGACGCTTTACCGTGAGCAGCTGTGTAGTGGGAGCTTGGGACGGCGATTTGCAGGGAGGGTGGGATTGTATGCTTTCAATGCTAGCAGACTAACGTTAGCATTTTCCAGATCTCTTACTGCACCTTTAACTAACCTGCTTAAAGGGTTAGTCCACTTTTAAATACATTTTTCCTGATAATTTACTCACCCCCATGTCATCCAAGATGTCCGTGTCTTTCTTTCTTCAGTCGAAAAGAAATTAAAGTTTTTGATGAAAACATTCCAGGATTTTTTTCCATATAATAGACTTGAATGGGCACCAAACAGTTGAAGGTCAAAATTAGTTTCACTGCAGCTTCAAATTGTTCTACACGATCCCAGATGAGAAATAAGGGTCTTATCTAGTGAAACCATTGCTAATTTTCTGAAAAAAATGGAAAATTATATAAGTTTTAACCATAAATGCTCATCTTGAACTAGCTCTCTTCTTCTTCTTCTCTATTAGAATTCCGGCAGTGTAGACACTGCTAAGCGTAATACTGCCCTCCACAGGCCAAAGTTCGAACTAATTGTTATATACTATTGAACTAGCATATTGCATATAAAAATTAGTTCAAAACTTTGACCTGTGGAGGGCAGTAATGCACTTAGCAGTGTCTAGACTGCTGGAATTCAAATAGAGAAGAAGAAGATCGCTAGTTCAAGATGAGCATTTATGGTTAAAATGTATATAATTTTCAATTTTTTTTCAGAAAATGAGCGATGGTTTCACTAGATAAGACCCTTATTTCTCATCTGGGATCGTGTAGAACAATTTGAAGCTGCAGTGAAACTAATTTTGACCTTCAACTGTTTGGTGCCCATTGAAGTCTACTATATGGAAAAAAATCCTGGAATGTTTTCATCAAAAACTTTAATTTCTTTTCGACTGAAGAAAGAAAGACATGGACATCTTGGATGACATGGGGGTGAGTAAATTATCAGGAAAAGTTTATTTAAAAGTGAACTAATCCTTTAACTATCTAACAAACTAACAAAATTCTCTAAATAATGTTTCTCACTCATGACCGTAATTTATTTAAAATGAAAAATATAGTAGAAGATGATAATTTTACACTAATGCCCGCTGTAGCTCCCCTTGTGGCAAAACTGAGAATGCAACACATACAGTGTAATGACATTTCAGAACACAATGAATAAAATGAACTTTCTTAGATAAAGCAGTTTGATTTCATAAAGCTTGCATGGAGTGTTAAATGCGCAATGTAAAGGATAGTGACAGATATTTTTTTCCTTATTATAACTTACATCCGAGCGAAACAGGTTTTCGAAAAAGAAAAGAATTTAAGGTAGAGACTTGGTTCTATGCATCAGTTGTTGATTGGATGGAGGCAGATCTGAATGCGATTGTCGACTGTAAGAAAAGGGCAAGGTTCAAGAGGACTAAATGATTAGGCCTTGAGAAGTTCGGTATACGTCACCAGAGAGAAGTCTGTCATTTCACCCGAAGACTCAGTTATGACATTTTAATTAAAACTTACAAGGTCAATATTGAATCGTTCACAATCAGATCATTAGAATTAATTCAGAAAATAGATTGAGTGAATTTCCATTTCGTTCAAGCTGACTTTGAATAAAATCACCTTCATGTTCATTAAAATCTCAGCCCTCTTTAGCTTAAAAAAACCTTCAAACAGCGAGATACAACCACTGCAGGGCTGAATTGATTCCTTCCTACTCATCCTTACCAACAAACTTTTGCTAGTCCAATGTCTCATTTATCCATGATTCAAATCAAATCAGACCCTGTTTACACCTGGTTTGGTCAATTGGATCACAAGTAGACGAGCGAGACACATACATACCTGGTACTCTTTTGTCCACTTTCAACCACTTCTGTCCTGATTTCTTCGAGGGGAGGGTCTATGGGCAGGTAAATGTATGGGTTTTTTTCAGATCTTTCGATCTAATGGACAAAATAAGCTCGTACAATTTACAAATGAATGCGCCTGGAGACGACGGAAAAACACAGGGAGAGCATCAGCTTTCGTTTCTGCTCTGATAGCCTAAAGAGTGCGTGTTAGAAATTAGGAATGGTGAGAGAACATTGTGCTTGGTACATTTTTCGTCTTCAAACCAAACTTGGGTCTTCAGCCGACAAAGTTTAAATCTCATATGGCTAGCACACTTTTCCAAAATGTTTATGCGAGGTCAGTAGGAGGTCTTTTGTGGTTGTTCGAATGTGTTCGACCACATGAGCGTTACCGCTACGAAAGCAATCCGGTCTAATGTGTTTTCGACTACCACTGGAAGTGGTCGAAAGTGGACAAGCTCAAAACGTTTTAGACCTCGTTTACACCTGTATTTAGTGTCATCCACTTGTGATCTGATCGACCAAAATGCATCTTAATGCCAGGTGTAAACAGGGCCTTAATGATCGTGTAGTTGGATAAAACATTCCTTCCTCGTGAATTTAAAGGGAACCTGATTTCACCAAGTGCAACATGTTCCTGCATCAACATCTTTGTTGTTCCTGGAACAACATTCCAATCAACCAATCAGATTTGAGGGACAAGTTTACAGTTTATCAAGTTTAGGCTTACAATCAGTGTCATTCACCATCATTTCCCTCTGATTTTAGGGATTACTTATGGGTAGGGTTAGGTTTAGGGATAGGGTTAAGACTACATTTTCATTTAGGAATGTCACCAAAATTTGTTGATCCAGGAACGCGTCCAATCAGGACGTGCAAAATCGTTCACCCAAAAATTCTGTCATCATTTCCTCACACTCATGTAGTTCCAGACTTTGTTTTGTGGAACACAAAAGATATTATCAAAAATGTCTCATGAGTGTTTGTTTTTGTCCATGCAATGGAAGTCAAGAGGGTGCAATGCTGTTTCTTCAAAATAACTTCTTGCGTTCAACAGAAGTAAAACATGACAGATGTTATTTTTTAAGTGAACTAACCCTTTAACTGTCATTGTGATTTGCAACGATCAATTTGTAAACCATTCAGCAAAAGGGGCACGAAAGCCAATATGATCAGTTGGGCGTTTATGCAACCTGACATTATTTGGCGATTTATCATGGATTGATGGGTAGGTCTCTTTTCGCATCTCTTCATCCATTCATCCCTTTCGCCACGGCTCAATTCGCTCTCCACCTCCTTTGCTGTCACCGCCTTCCTCAATATCCTTCCCTTTATTTTCCCAGTCTATCATATATTTTCCTCTCCCATCTCATGGGATAATGTCTATGATGTTTCCATGTTGAACTCTCAAATCAAACTGCTGTACACTTCCAGAGATCTACTTCCACCTACGGTTCTGTCATCTATCATTCCCAGACCCATAAATCTTATTTTTCCTGCAGAGGACGGACTTTTCCCTCTCGGATCATTTTAAGAGGGTCTTTCTCCCCGTCTGTCTCTCCAGCGGTCTCACTCTCTCTGCAGTCCATGAAATGATGGAGAGACGGCATTCGCTCACACACTTACAGGAGTTCATATAGCTCGCACACAGAATCCATTACAGTGCATTAAAATCCACAGCAGCCATGCATCAAGACATGCATCTGTCTCTCTCTCTGCCTGTCTGTCCTTCCGACTCTGTGAACACTAGAACAAAAAGTGCCTGATGAATAATGATTGTTTAAATTCAATCAAAACTGGAGCTTCAGCATTTAGGGGGACGAAAACATGGACACAAACCTCTCGGTCAGTGTGAATCCAGAACAGTTTGTGGTTTGTTAATGAACCAGGCGGTAAATTGTGCATGAACTGCTTCATGATGGGAATAGATGGGCATCTTCAACCCTAGAGGATAACGGTGATGCAACGCCACATACCTGCTGAGGCTGTGCTGTCTGTCCTCCCCACCCTCGGTTTATCTTTCAGTGTTTCTCAGTTGTCTTACGCAGCCTCGTCCTCCTTCATTTCTCCTGTAACACCCATCCTGATCTCTCTCTCTTTCTCTCTCTGTCTCAGATCCGTGTCTTCAGTTGGAATTGTCTGCACTAGCCTTCGTGGTGTATGTGAGTGTCTGTGTGTGTGTGTATGTGCGCAGGTCCGCATGGCACAAACTGAGCTCATCTGATATTCATATAAAACCCCCACACCACCACCAGCCCCCCTCCTCCTCTTAAAGGTACAGTGAACCAATACACTACACATGGGCTGAGCAGGTTCATGGATTGAACCATCATGATGAAAAAAGGGGGAGGGTTGGTTGGGTGGAAGAGGAGGGGAAATGAGGGATAATTGCAGGATAGCTACACTACATGAACTGTAGAGCTTCAGAAAAACTGACAGAAGAACTGAAAGAAAGATAATGGTCATCTCTAATCAAATGATTAATGACACACTGCACAAAAATGTGTTATATTAAAACAGATTATAAGC
>RJVU01075378.1:480686-493834 GCA_003731715.1 Anabarilius grahami
ATATATTAAAGTATTACTAATATAAAATATATTTTTTAAATAATTTAAATTTAAAACAGAATTATATGTTAAAGGTGCCCTAGAATTAAAAATTCAATTTATCTTGGCATAGTTGAATAACAAAAGTTCAGTACATGGAAATGACATACAGTGAGTCTCAAACACCATTGTTTCCACCTTCTTATATAAATCTCATTTGTTTAAAAGACCTCCGAAGAACAGGCGAATCTCAACATAACACTAATCATTAATATGTACGCCCCCAATATTTGCATATGCCAGCCCATGTTCAAGGGATTACACAAGCCAGTATTAACGTCTGGATCTGTGCACAGATGAATCCTCAGACTAGGTAAGCAAGCAAGGACAACAGCGAAAAATGGAAGATGGAGCAATAATAACTGACATGATCCATGATAACATGATATTTTTAGTGATATTTGTAAACTGTCTTTCTAAATGTTTCGTTAGCATGTTGCTAATGTACTGTTAAGTGTGGTTAAAATTACCATCGTTTCTTACTGTATTCACGGAGACAAGACTCGTTATTTTCATTTTTTAAACACTTGCAGTCTGTAAAATTCATAAACACAACTTCATTCTTTATAAATCTCTCCAACAGTGTGTAATGTTAGCTTTAGCCACGGAGCACCATCAAACTCATTCAGAATCAAATGTAAACATCCAAATAAATACCATACTTACGGGATTAGACATGCTGCATGACGAACACTTTGTAAAGATCCATTTTGAGGGTTATATTAGCTGTGTGAACTTTGTTTATGCTGTTTAAAGGGGCCGCAGCCTAAATCGGCTCATATTTAATGATGCCCCAAAATAGGCAGTTAAAAAAAATCTATGGGGTATTTTGAGCTGAAACTTCACAGACACATTCAGGGGACACCTTAGACTTATATTACATCTTTTAAAAACACGTTCTACGGCACCTTTAATACTTATATTTTAGCAAAATAAATATTTTGTAAATATCATTATATCATGATACAAATTTTAAACATTTAAATATTAAATACTTATGTAAAATATATTTAAAAATCTATTAAATGTTATAATTAAAATGATAAAATAATTTAAATATAAATTATATTTTACGTAGTATGCATGTAAAAACACTCTTAAATAAACAAAAACAAAAAATTTTAAAAGGTGAAATCCGAATGTAAAAGCAAATTAAACTGCTTTAAGATTGTAATAACAGATCATAATACATTTGATTTGCTGTAATTATTGCAGGTCATCAGGTAAAAATGAACTGATCAGCCAAAGGTACTTTGGACAGGACAGATGTCCCGTAACAGAAGCTGAAATTCAATCCACTTCTGTCACTCTAAACTCTCAGAGTCATGTGTCATTTGAGCTTCAGAAGAGAGACAAGCTATTCCATATACATATAGGAAAGTGTCATTAAATGCACTTGATTTTATCCTTAAAACTACCGGAAATATGTATGAATTTAATGCTACTTATAAGGCATCATAGATCCAGTTCCAACTCAGTTAAGGCTTAATTTGAAAGTATAATTAATCACAAGATCTCAGAATTAATTGGAACAATTAATCTAACTCCTGATCTTCCTCAAATGAAATTGATTTGAACCCATTTAGCACACCCAGTTTAAACTCAGAGGAGCCTCATGTGTTGTTCTCAGTCTCTGTGGCCTAGTTTCAGAAGTGCTTCACCTTGTAAACACCACAGGAAGGTAGAGTCTGCAGTGTGTTAATGTGTGTGTATGACAAAAGTGTGTGTGAGTGAGTGTGTATTGTAAAAAGGTGGAGATTAAGCTTTTATGCAAGTTTGGGGACATTGTTCAATCTTAAATAAATCATACCTCATAAATAAGTAAAAGGGGTGACTGACCGGTTGAGTGTCTGCGGTAGGTAGGGTGGAGCTACGGCAACCTGGTGAAGCCAAACAAGCCTGAACTACTGCACTGTAAAAAATTATTTTCATGATTTCTTATCACATTTTTTCTTTTGTCAAATCAACATAGATAATTAATGTGGTTCAGATAACATAATATTTTGAGTTTCTGTTGATTAAATCAATCACTTTCATTGTATTAACTCAAATATTTTATTTCAATGAACTCAAAAATAAGGCAACCCGGTAACTTACTTTTTTTTTAGTTAAACCAACAATTCTCTTTAAAGTGTGTATATAATGTGAAATAACACTTGAATTGTTTTCCATAATACCTGAAATCCAACATTTTGTTTGCCATAATAAATTATATAATAAATCATTATATAATACATTTATCATAAATAATGGCAAATTCTCGTTATTAAATTAGATCACCTTGATTGATCAATATACTATATATGGGTCAATGACATGACAGGTCTTTTTATTTTATTTTAGCACAACTAGATCGCTTTTATTGAATCCAAAAGGTTTTAATTATATTTTGCTACATATAAAGGTATTTTAAAGATTTCGAAGTGTCAAAAGGTCATTCGGTTTAACTGTCCAAAGGCCAATACAGCCATTTCATTTGATTAAAATCTCTTAAAATGTAATAAATGTATATATTTTTTATTCTGGCATGATTTTATAACATCATATATCAACATAGTGCAAAATGGTATTAAAATTATGTGTAGAAGTCATTGTTTTGCTACGAGAAAGAATGTCCGGAAAAATTAATT
Organism: Anabarilius grahami; assembly: GCA_003731715.1. Classification (NCBI taxonomy): domain Eukaryota; kingdom Metazoa; phylum Chordata; class Actinopteri; order Cypriniformes; family Xenocyprididae; genus Anabarilius; species Anabarilius grahami. The sequence continues at coordinate 483,356 of RJVU01075378.1, forward strand.
TCATTGATGTCATTCGGAGTAACCAATATAAAGGGACCATTTTGGATCAAGTGATGCATTCAATATCATGTGACAGGATGTGACATCATTCAGACGCCTGCAAAGGACCACATGGTCATGAAGCAAAGTAACTAACTCTCTTTTAACTATTTGAAAAATTCATGTTTTCACTTGCTCATACGCATGTCCCGAAACATCAGGTCATTCGGTACAACCGCTATAAAACATGGAAAATGTTGTAATATTTTAAAAAACTTGTACTAAATATAAAATGTTTGATTGTCCTTTTGTTAGCTAGCTAGATATCAGTCTGTTAGCATTGTTTGAAAATATCGTCATTCGGTATAACCAAATGTGTCATTCGGTAAAACCGAAATTTTGGTTAAACCGAATGACTTTTTTGGTGACAAATTTTGTCCATCTTGTAAAAAAAAAAGACAAAAAAGACAAAATCAGTGTTGATTGATTATAAAAACCACATAATCTCACTGTTAACACAATAAAACTTCAAAATTAATTATTTCTCCATTATGTTTTTTTACTTTTAAAAACCTTATTCGTCAATGACCCATATACATATATATACATACACACACATATATATATAAATAATTTTCATTCCAATTACAAAGATAACTTTCTTCCTATTTTACTCAGTTGAAATTAGCACCATTTTTAATGCATTACACTCTACAATTCATTTTCACCCTATATTGATATTTAATATTGTCAGGATGAATAATGTGCCCATCACTGACTGACCGATTGATCATTGTCTCCTTTATTTACCCTTATAATATAGCAGTAATGTATGATTTATCAACAGCTACAGTGAGGTGATCACCCCATTTACATTTGAATAAATTACCATCTCATTGAATAATCTGATTCTAAGTGAGACATGCAAATCAGTTACAGCATATATAGCCTATATATACTTTATCCTGGACTGTTGACCTCCCTTGAATACTAAAGAAATAATCTCCATGGCAACAACACAGTGGAGACCTGACAACTGATGTAGTGGTGATGTCGAGTTAACTGAAGCATACAGAAAATACACACACACACACACACACACAATCTGATGCTCTCTCTTCAGCAGTGGTCCTGCCAAAAGACCAATACAGTTTAAAGGGTTAGTTCACCCAAAAATGAAAATTCTGTCATTAATTACTCACCCTCATGTCGTTCCACACCCGTAAGACCTTCGTTCATCTTCAGAACACAAATTAAGATATTTTTGATGAAATCCGATGGCTCAGTTAGGCCTTTATTGACAGCAAGATAATTAACACTTTCAGATGCCCAGAAAGCTACTAAAGACATATTTAAAACAATTCATGTGACTACAGTGGTTCAACCTTAATGTTATGAAGTGACGAGAATACTTTTTGTGCACCAAAAAATTAAAAAATAACGACTTTATTCAACAATATCTAGTGATGGGCAATTTCAAAACACTGCTTCATGAAGCTTCGAAGCTTTACAAATCTTTTGTTTTGAATCAGACACACACACACACACACACACTTAAAACTACTCAAATAACACAAACACACTCAATTTACTTATTTACAACTTCAATTTGGAGTCATTGTCATAATTAAACTACATACAAATAAGGACAACTGTCTGTTAACCATCGGAAAAAGTACTAAACAACAATAAAATAGAATAAACATGTAGAAAATACAGAATTAAGCAAATATAAACTGGCCTCTATTATATTCTCAAATAACTGTATTATGAAATAAACACCCATAAATTAAACAGTGTTGAGCAAAAATAATAATAATAATAATAAATCTGCTACATTGACACTTTCTTCTTCTGCAACTTAAGATGCATTAAATATCCCTGCATGTCTATTGCATAAACAATCTATTGAGAAGCGCCAGTGCGCCACCTAGTGTTGAAGGAAGGAACATTCCCTCATGCTTGTGCACTTTCCGGATAGTAGGATGATGAATACAAATAGCTTGTAAACAAACAGTACAAAAAACTATTAGAGTGTTTTTGTTTCAATAACCGATATTAAAGACCTGTATAAGCCCAAAAGTGTGCTACAGGTGATTAGAATATGAAATATAAATAATATAAACACTGTGGAATGTCCTGACATCCACTGCCATTAAAACTTTAATGGTCCAGAAACTGGTGCTGGGTCAGTTAGGTCCTAGTTTTGGGGGAAGAGGTCAAAGTTCAAGGTTTAGAGTGCAATGCGAGTGCAGGGGTGTTTGAGACAAACAGGCAAGATGCCGCGGTTGATCTGGTGAAACTCCACCAACTGCAGCAGATCTGCAAACAGTGTGACACCATCGTCCATAGTGTAGTACTGTCTGTCGCCCTGCTCCAACTACAGAGATACAGAGGAAAAACACACCAAGATGAAAACGTCTCATGTATGCAACTGCAGTTTCAACTGTCCAAACAGGAATAAAGACTTACGGGAATGATGAGGTAGTGTTTCGTCTTCAGTTTATAACTCAAGCATAACACAAAGCACTGCATGTGCAGCTGACTGTCACGAACCAAATACATCCTGCAGAGAATGGAGAAAATGACATAAATACAACTTTACAGCGCAAACGTACATAAGCAAGAAAACTAAGATGATTCTTACCCGTCCACCTGACCCTGCTCCTCCAATAGCTTTTGAGCTTCCGCACGAGACATGCCCCCATGAAACCACGGCTGAACCCGATGAACTGCTGTAGAATCACATACAGGAAGATTTTACTAATGAGAGATTCATTCTTGCTTGCATGATGTCGATGTTGATGCGAGACACTCACCGGAGAGCTGTGACCCGTGACCGTTGGTGGGTAAATTGTGACGCAGCGCTTCTCTCTTCTGAAGAACAAAAACACACCATTAAAGAAAAATGAAGTGATAGTCTACATTCATTTATTTTCAGAATTTATTGGAATTTAAATAACGCAATTTGATTTTTTTATTTAATTTTAACATAAAAAACAGTTTCATCCAGCAAGGTTAAATTGATCAAAAGTGACAGTAAAGACATTTAAAATGTTACAAAAGATTTCTATTTCAAATGAATATATAAAGCAAAAATATGAAGCAGCACAACTGTATTCAATAATAAAAATAATAAGAAAAAATATTTCTTGAGTAGCAAATCAGCATATTAGAATGATTTCTGAAGGATCATGTGACACTGAAGACTGGAGTAATGATGCTGAAAATTCAACTTTGATCACTTTAAATTTTAAAACATATTACAATAAAAAGTTATTTTAAACTGTTGTAATAAACTTTATTGTTTATCAAATAAATGCAGCCTTAGTGATATTAAAATATAAAAAATAAAATTAATATAATTTTATAATATTAATGTGTTGGTGAAACATTTTAAGCTTTTTGAAGGAAGTATTGCTCACCAAAGCAGCATTTGATCCAAAATACAGTAAAAAAAACAGTATATTAGGGGTTGCACAGACAAACAACTTTCAAATCAACTAGAAATCTGAGAAATATAACGACCCAAAGATAATAGAACAGATAAAAGCAATAGCAGGAGCAATAGCCACGTGGGCAGCGCTGTTTCATTTGCCATAACTGTGCTTGAAGTTTAAGGCCTTTGCACACTGAGTCTGAAATTTTTCTTATTTGTTCATCAATAGTGAGGGGCACACCAAGCCGGCGATTGGCCGTCGGGCAAAGTTGAACCGTTTTTAAGCATCTGCCAACTTAGTTTTCCCAGTGTGTTCTGCACCGTTGGCTCTAGTCGGACGCCGTTGGGTTTTTTAGGGCTGATTCAGCATGTAGAATCGGCTTCGGGCACACAACTCTGATTGGCTGTTCAAAGTGCAAAATTAAATAGCAAAACCGTGAGCAAACAAGTCAAGGTGGTGTTGTGACGAATTTCGACTCCCTGCCAAATTATTACCCCCCTCATTGAAGTCGCTACCTGATTGCCTAATCTTAACCCCACCCCTAATCATAACCCCTCCCCCATACCTACTCCTAAACTTACCAATACTAGGGAGGTAATAATCTGGCAGGGGGTCGAAATTCGGCAAAACACCCATCTTCTTTTCTGAATTACAAATATAGACGAATATATATGAAAAAAAGATAGCAGTCTCCTGCCACGCAGGCGCAGAACGCACGTGCTGGCTGACAGTCGGCTGTAGTTTTCTCAGTGTGTTCACGTGCAGTTTTTGTTTGCCCCGACGCTGGCGACACAAAGCAACAACACAGTCGGCTTTTATCAGTGCTAGTTCTTTGCCGTCGGTTTGGTGTGTTCCTACCCAATGACGTCTTCAATGACTAGTCGACGTTGACTCGACTTTAATCACATAAATGTCAATTTAAGAAAATCTGAAGTAGTTCAACCCCTAGTATATATATATAGGCGCCCGAGACGGCAAGCCCTTTTTGGCCCGAGGCACGCTGGAACTGCCTTGTTCAAGTGCCTGAGACAGCGCACTGGTTTCGGCCTTGTCACGGTCACACACAAGCCCCCCGGAAGTTGACCGACTTCCAGACATCTACACCAGCGGTGGAAATCGGCTCGAGCCCGCTCAAAGGGGCCTATGAGTGGACCCCCACGATGGTCTGTTTAGGGAGGAGATTTGTCTTTAGCTCCTAGTTGTGCCCAACACGATGCACCGTTCTCGGCCTGAGGCATGCCGGAGCGGCCCCAGGGTGGTTCTCTCAGTCCGTGTTATATGTGTATATATAGTTGGGGTTAAACTGCTTCAGATTTTCTTAAGTTGACATTTATGTGATTAAAGTCGAGTCGATTTCGATTTGGTCATTTGGTAGGAACACACCAAACCGACACCAAAGAACTAGCGCTGATAAAAGCCAACTGCGTTTTCTTTAAAAAAAAACTTCACAATAATCCAAACTCTTGCTTATTATAAATGCATAACTGATCTGGGAAGCTTTTGGCTGAACATTACATTAGAGGAGCAGGTATTCACAGCATGTTTCAGCAAAGAATTGATTTTCATAGTTTCCCTCGAGCACATATACATACACATACACACCCGCCAGTTCTGTCCTTCCTCCTGCTCTGCATTCTGGGCCTCGTGTGGGTTCTGAATCACTCGTCCGCCGCTTTTCCCTGAAAAATCCATGGCAACCATCGACTCCTTCCTATCTGTAAACTGATGATGGCACAGTGCAGGAAAACAAAACATGTGATGAAGATTTGAAGGGAAGATCAGTGAATCAGTCTGTTCCTCACACAAAGCTAACATGATATCAGAATATAGTGCACGAGTCGTATGGATTACTTTTAAGTTTTTTGGAGCTTGAGAGATGTTTACTGTACCTTGGAGTCTTTTGATGCCATGTGAAGTCTGGCGCTGGACTGAGCGAACTGGTAATTACACTGGAGCTGTTTCCCATGCTAAAACACACACACACACACGTCTTTTGTCTTTCATTGCAGGTTTCAGATGGAACATTCTTAGTGAGTTTGCGTGTGTTCACTGTTCATGTACCTTAAACAATCTGAAGGCCGTGATCCAGCACGTACGACTCTGCTCACTGTCAGCACACATCAGCTTCAAATCCTGACAGCGAAACCTGTCTTTTGAGGCCTAGCATACAAATACATGCACATGTTCATTCAGACTTCTAATGCTGTTATATAAAGCTAATTATAATTGTTACAGACTAATCCAAACCCTAATAGAAAACCGTTTTGCATTTTTAAAGCTTAAAGTGCCCCTACTATGTTTTTTCAGATATTACCTTGCATGTAGTGTGAGATATGGCTGTTTGTGAATGTAAAAGGTCTGCAAAGTTTCAAAGGATTAAAGTGAAGATAAATGGAGTTATTGTCTCCCTAAATAAAGAATTGATTCTGAACTGCCTGAAACGAGTCATCAGTAATTCCAGTCTCACTTCCTGCATGAAACTACGTAGATTTGTAATACATTTGCATAATGCCAGACTATGATCTTCATTGGCTGCTCGCGAATAACGTCTACTTTGCCCCGCCCTCAAACTGTAGCTGTAGCTGAAACTGGAGGGTTTGGTTTGTGTTGTTGAAGTTCTCAGAAAGGAGGGGTTTATAGAGGCTGAATCCTTTATTGAACCGTTTCAGACCCTGAGAAATGAAGTGATGCTGCAATGGATATTATGAGAAAATTCAAGTGTTTTTTTTTTTTTAACTTGGATGCATGTAAACATGTTGTAAACAGATTTATTTATTTATGAATCGCTTTTCATTTTATTAAGCCACGTTAAGTGTTTTTCACGTTAAGCATTTTAGAATGTCTTGTTTTCTTGCGAGTACATCGTGCAAATTGTACTGTTTTTTCTTCTACAAAGTCCCAGCCACTTGCAAATTCTCTTTAAAGTTCGTATACTACTTATTAATCGGTATTAATTAGCTAAAGCTGATAGTATTTCTTTGTTATTGAAAGAAAGCCTAAAATATAGGCCTAGCTGGACCAAGTGATCTGTTTACTCTCGACATTTTATTTAAAATTTTTCCAGGAAATTTAACAAGTTTTTTCTTAAAACACAACTTTATTCTCAAAATTTAACGGGTTTATTCTCAACATTTTATTTCAAATTCTTTCCTCAAAATTTAACGAGTTTTTTCTCGAAACATGACTTTATTCTCAAAATTTAACGGGTTTATTCTCAATATTTTAATTCGACTTTTTTCCTCAAAATTTAACAAGTTTTTTTCTTAAAACACGACTTTATTCTGAAAATTTTATGATTTTATTCCCGACATTGCATTTCAAATTTTTTTCTCTAAAATGTAACAAGTTTAATCTTGCATTATAATGACTTTGATGTTTTTTATTATTACTTGTAAAAAAAATCTAATAAATAAAAAAAATAAAAAAAATCACATAAAATTACAAAAATTTGAAATGAATAAATACTATAATACTATATATCTAATCCTAAAATAACACTGATTCTCTGTTCCTGTTGCTTACTTTAATGCAGAAGACGTGCGCTTCTGGTGCCCCGTAAAGTTTACGGCCATTGAAGACTGTAAACACATTCAGATCTTCCAGATCTCCGACAAACTGCAGGTGTCGAGGTTCCTGCAAACATACAGATGCATCCAAATTTTATATGTATGTTTATGTGTATATATACAGAAGTCATTTCAGTGTGTGTGTTTGTGTTTGTGTATGTGCATGTGCGTGTTTTTGTGACATATCGACACAAATTTGTATAATGACATGGGTATGACATAGGCATTAAGGAGAGGGTGACTTATGAGGACATTATCCCATGTCCCCATTTTTCAAAAGGCTTATAAATCATACAGAATGAGTTTTTGTGAGAAAGTAAAAGTGTGCACAGTTTCCTGTGATGAGTAGGTTTAGGGGTAGGGTTGGTGTAGGGGGATAGAAAATACGGTTTGTACAGTATAAAAACCATTACGCCTATGGAATGTCCCCAAAATTCACAAAAACAAACGTGTGTGTGTGTGTCACCTTTGATTGCCCTTTGTTGGAGCAGTACAGTCCAGACCGTCGTAAAACGAAATAGAGTTTCTTCCAGGATTTTTTCCCACCCTCTCTCACATGGAGAAAGCCTTGAATCTCTGGACAGGAACCACTCTTCACCATATTCTTCAAGAGAGACAGACATTTACTGGTGTTATGAAGACAATAAAATTGCCATTTGATGTTTTTAAAAGCTCTAGATCCTCATACCTGCACCAGCTCTGATGATGTTGTGCCTTTAGTGACATCAGCGCAATCAGAGATCATGTTCTCTGGGAAAAACAACTGCATAACAGGGGGGGAAAAAAAGAAACAATATTAAAAATGTCTACATTTTCTAGTTGACGATCTTCACTTGGAAATATGTCACATCAAAGAAGTAAAATGGATTGTGATTGTATTTTCATTAAAATGGCATCGTGCTAAAAGCTGAGTATTTTTTTAGACAAAATTACTGAGTGATGACGAAGAGGCTTCATACCACAGGTTTTTTGAAGAACTCGTACTTGGCGTAGTTTTTGCGGAAGAACAGCATAGTGTTGCTCTCTACAGGCCAGGATGACTGTACCTGCACCACAAGCTCATGGTCTTCCAGACAGCGCTCTGAAAAAAATATTCACACAATTAAAGTTGGAATGCAAACGCTCCTGAACACTCACAACAACACAAAGCACTTATTTATGTCTGTCTATTACCTACAGTCCTTAAACTAAATCGTTAATTAAGGAGGACACAATTTTTCCAATTTTTTCTAATTTATTTTTTAATACATTTCATAAATTAAATTACATTAAATTAAATTCAAACTAATTCAGTTAAATTCAAACTAATTAAATAAATATTAAGAAAAAAAATGGTAAATTTTTTTTAAATTAATCAAAACATTTCTTAAATTCAATTGAATTCAAGCAAATTAAATCTAAACTAATTTAATAAAATATAAAGTAATAGTTAATTTTTTAATTAATCAATATATTTCTTAAATAAAATTAACTTTCAACTAATTAAATTAAATTTAAAAAGTATATAAAATAATAAGAAACGGTTATTTTTCAAATTATTAATACATTTCTTAAATTAAATGACAACAAATTAAATTCAAACAAATTATATAAAATATTAAAAAAACAAATGCTTGATTTTNAAATTATATAAAATATAAAAAAAACAAATGCTTGATTTTTAAAAAAAATCAATACATTTCTTGAAAAAACTCAAACAAAATATATAACAAATGGTTAATTTTTTAATTAATCAATATATTTCTTAATTTAAATTTACTTCAAACTAATTAAATTAAATTTAAGTATATAAAATATAAAGAAATAAACGGTTATTTTAACAAATTTATTCAAGAAAATTTAATTAAATTCACAAAGATTATATAAAATATTAGGAAACAAATGGTTAATTTTTTTAATTAATCAATACATTTCTTAAATTAAATTCAAACAAATTAAACAATTAAAAATATTAATAAAATATTAAAGAATCTTTTTACATTTTAAATTAATCAATACATTTCTCAAATTTAATTAAATATTAAAATATAAAGTCTCTGGGCTTAGTTTTTTTTAAAAAGTAGCCGATAAAATCTTTTGTGGATTTGATATTAGACTTATAACTAATTTTTACCAATTTAACTGTCAATACATAAACTTCATTAATATCAGAAACCATCACAAAATGTAATTTCTGAAACCAAAAGTTCATCCAACCCAACACCTCTCAAAAGCATAACTAAAGCTATTATAAAAGCCTGTATAACACGTTGGTTGTGTTTGTTTCAGTGTTATTTTTCCACATAACACCCCTGGGCCTGATTTCTTTCAGCAAACAATCTGTCAATTTAAAAGCACAACAAGACATGTCAGCTTTTGTCTTAGCATTAGTTTATACAGACTTCGAAAACAAGCTGGTATTTGAAATGGCATTTAGTGGATTTTGTCCAAACAATGAGCCATGAGTATGCAATGAATGAATGTTGATTTACCCAAAGCTAAAACACTAGAAGCTCGTTTGTTTTCCAGTAAAAAAAAAATCAAGTGCATGCAAACAACAAAGAGCATGCAAAGCAACAACCCACTGTTTTACAATTCAAAAATTTGTAAGTGAATTATGTAATTTTACATTGAATTATGAAAGTACTTGTGTTAAGTTAAACTATGGAAATAGTGTATCAGTAATTGTGCATTGTTGTTTGAGTACCATCCTCATGTCTTACCCAGGCCCAAAGCAGAATGATGTTCTATGAGGGCCCAGCTCTCCTCGTCCATACAGTGGGCGCTCTCCGCTAGCATATGACAAACATCATGTGCTGTCGCCCCAGATGACACCAGGACCGAACGACTGTGTGTGGGGTCCCAAAAAACCCGAACCACCTATGAATACACATACACAACAAGAACCTGATCATTAATCTGTCAGGGAATAAGATGCACACTATTGCAACTGACTCTCCATGTTTCATGACCTATAATGCCCCTTTTACAAGATGTAAAAGTCTCTGGTGTCCCCAGAACGTGTCTGTGAAGTTTCAGCTCAAAATACCCCACAGATCCCTAGAGGATGGCGTGTCAAAGCGGCTGTCACCTTTTATAACTACTGAGAATTCATAGTGCCACAGGCAACTGCCTGTCATTTGTGTCACCAATTAAACCATCCAGCCGCGCTTACATGTGTTCTGTTGTCAGAGAGAGGGTCCCGCTCGCCGAGAGATCCGGGCAGCACCGGGGAGTGCGCCGGATTGCAGAGCTCTGGAAATGGATTGGGAATCAAAGGTGCGGATGAAGCTCGAAATTCCCGTTTTGATGGACCACTAGAATCACAAGACCAGGAAGAATAATGATTAAAAAGTATCACGAACATGTCAACACATTTATTTCCGTAATCTGACATTTGAAACAGGATATTCAACAAGAGTAAATGTAAAGTAGGAATTGATGAACATTTGGTAAAATTGCTCAAATGAACACTAATCGTTTTTTTTCATAAAAGACAATAATAAGTAATTCAC
>RJVU01075378.1:494929-521868 GCA_003731715.1 Anabarilius grahami
AGTAAATCTCTTATTTTTTATTTATAAAAAATAAGAGAAAAAAAAAATTACATCATTGCTCTTTTTTTTCCCTTTTTTTTTGTATTGTAGGTCAGTTTGTATTTTAAGCAAATTTTCAACCACAGCCAAATACTACAAGCACCAAGTGCCACGATTTACCTGTCAGTGTTTCTCATGGTCAGAGGGATCGATCGAGGTGTTGACATCTGAACGTTTTGGGATAATGGAGAACATTTCCCAGACACTGAATCTCTTGTGGACATCATCTCAACCGTTGACCTCCTAAACACTTCCACCTCTGACCTACAGCCTTCCACCTCCATCACTGTAAAGAGAGAGACAGGATAAACACTTTCAGAAAGTCAGAAGTGAAAAATGATTTTGCCACCTCCAGGTGTGATTCATACACTGAACTATTACTACTCTACACCAACCACGTGTCGCAACAATATTAAAATTTTGTTTTCCTAGTACAAAGTTTCCCTTCCCAAAATAGATCTTTACTCAACACGGCAGAACCTGATTTTCAGCCAAGAGCAATAAGAAAACAATGACGTGTGCCAAATGTGTGTAAGCGAGTGTTTAAGTCACACCTTGCACAGTAGTTTGTTATTCATCTTTTATTCTCTGTTGCTAAAGAATACAGAAGTGTTGACTATACACTCATGTTGATCACACAAGAACTTGTGAACCAGGAAGCTGGCACTAAAACTCAACCGTTCACCTCGTAAACCGGCAAACACACACTCGGTAATAAACAAATACTTGTCAACACTTCTCAGCAAGTCTGTTTGTTAAAGTACAAGGTGCTCTGAAGTATAAAAGCAATCAAACAATCACACTTTCTAATATTCATGCAACTAGACAAAACAAAATACACACAATTCCTTTCTTTTCTGTATCTAACACACACAAACACTATCTTGCACCTGTCAAATTAAAAGGGTGATGTCACTCTCAGGCAAATAAAGCTCCATTGTCCATGAACAAGGCTGCAGGCTCTACTTACATCAAATAACAAAGAAGGTAAACCACACAGGCCCCATTTTCAAGCTCAAAGGAAAGATTTCTCTTAAACGTGCATCACAAATCAGGTTGCACATCAGTACGACCCCAGACCAAACGCAGTGACAGACAGTCAAAGTGGCGCACAAACAGCTTGGAGAAATGAAAGTAAGTGTAAGCAGTTGTGCACCTGTTGCTCCATCCTCTGCATGACGTGCTGCCAAATAATTCTCTTGTTTATCCTGCTTTGAACTGTTGTTTTGTCACCTAAAATTATGGTTCAAAAGACTATAATATAGTGTAATAAAGCATTGCTCAACAAATGATGAGAACAATTGCCTTCCGTCAGTTAAAAGTAAACAAAATGATTAAATAATAATATTAATTTTTGACCAGGCTGTCATACAAAGAAATTATGCACATGCAAAAAAAGACAGAACCAATGAAATATTAATAACTGATTATGTTGCAGTCAATTTATGCTTTTTATTGTAAGCTTTTTGTTTTGCTATGTTTTTTTTGCATACTAAAACAAAACCTGTAGCTGTAGTTTACCCCTTTTTTTTGCCAAATAATTTTGCCAGATAAATTCCTTAACCAAGTTTAGTGTTTTGTTATTCCCTCATATTTAAAATATTTACAAATATAAAATATTTTCCTCATATTGTGATAGTTTCATCAAACTTAGAAACAAATCATTAAACCAATCCTCTCCGGACATCACTTTTGGCCACTAATGTATTTCATATTAGATATTATTCAACATTATCACTAATATTATATGTATATATAGGTCATTGACGAATATAGGTTTTTAAAAGTGTAAAAAAACATAATGGAGATATAATTAATTTTGAAGTTTTATTAAGTGAGATTATGTGGTTTTTATAATCAATTAACACTGCTTTTGTCATTTTTTACAAGATGGACAAAATCTGTCACCAAAAAAGTCATTCGGTTTAACCAAAATTTCAGTTTTACCGAATGACACTTTTGGTTATACCGAATGATGATATTTTCAAACAATGCTAACAGACTGATATCTAGCTAGCAAATGACAATCAAACATTTTATATTTAGTACAAGTTTTTAAAATATTACAACATTTTCCATATTTTATAGCGGTTGTACCAAATGGCATGATGTTTCATGGCATGAATTTTTCAAATAGTTAAAAGAGAGTTAGTTACTTTGCTTTATGACCATGTGGTCCTTTGCAGGTGTCTGAATGATGTCACATCCTGTCACATGATACTGACCGCATCACTTGATCCAAAATGGTCCCTTTATATTGGTTACCCCGAATGACATCAATGAAATTCATTTTTCCGGACATTCTTTCTCATAACAAAGCAACGAATTCTACACATAATTTTAATACCATTTTGCACTACATTGATATATGATGTTATAAAATCATGCCAGAATAAAAATATATACATTTATTACATTTTAAGATATTTTAATCACTAATGAAATGGCTGTATTGGCCTTTGGACGGTTAAACCAAATGACCTTTTGACACTTCAAAATATCATTAAAACCTTTTGGATTCAATAAAAGAGATCTACTTGTACTACCTTACATACTTCGAATGTCATATCTTTGTTTTATATTATTATTAAGGCCTCTGGACAAAAAAATGACTAATATTAATAAAAAAAAAAGTCCAATTAGCACTATATTATGCAATGAAACTCATGCGAACAAGCTTGCACACACTGCCTCATTATTATTATTTTTTTAATAAACATTAAATATTTAGTCATTTTAATCTGTTTTATGTTTTCTTTTTATAGGTTTAATACGACAGATTGTGATTCACTGCTCTAGATGTACAGTTAATGGTCAAAAACAGTATTTGTCAACATTTATGACATTAGTACTACCATGGTATTACCAAGCACCCTGGAGTACCATGTATTACGTAAATTGGACCACAGTTTTGATTTTTTTAATTGAATTAAGCCTATCATAAGTGACATGATGTATATCAAAGTTCCCTTTTACCAGCAGTAAATGTGTAATCAGAACTCATGAAACAACATATTTCTTCTCACTAACCTTTGAATATACAGTTTAGTTTCTGTTCTAGCAACATGTTGACATGCAGAGCCATTGAGTTTAAGTCATGCAGTGTAAAAACAGTGTAATACAAGTGTAAAAGACTCACCTACACATAGACTGTCCACTTGTTGTTGTTTAAGTATCGGTATACGGCGACACAAACAGAAGTTGTGGTGTTTCTAGAGTGTTTCATCCAGTCCAGCCGGCATGAGTAACATCCTCTTTACTCCAGTTGAGTTTCGTTTGAAAACACCTCACGCGTGGGCGGAGCTCATGAACGTACAGCTGCAGGAAGGGCAGGTAAAGTTCATGCCTACTCTTAAAGGGACAGTTGACACACAAAAAATGTAAATGTCGTCATCGTTTACTCACCATCAAGTTGTTCTAAACCTGTATTATTTTTTTGTTCTGCTGAACACAAAGGAAGATATTTTGAATAATATGAGTAACCAAACAGTTATGGGGCACCATTTCACTTCCATAATGGTGCCCCTTAACTGTTTGGGTTAAGGGGCACCATTATTAAAAGTTATTTTGTAAAAATATTCTTCAAAATAACTTCCTTTGTCTTCAGCAGAACAAAGAAAGTCATTCAGATTTGGAACAAATTGAGGGTGAGTAAATGATAACAGAATTTTCATTTTTGGGTGAACTATCCCTTTAAAAGACAGGTAGGTGATGAGCTTGTGCTGGTCCTTCTACTAGGCTTGTTCGAGATGCACTGATGCTGCACAGACCGATCGCCGTATGACATCATATTAACGCGAGAGCGATTGGAGAGCACACGACTCCTTATGCTTTTGATTCGCTCTCGCGGTACTTGAGTGAAGTGAAGTGACATGTGGCCAAGTATGGTGACCCATACTCGGAATTTGTGCTCTGCATTTAACCCATCCAAGTGCACACACACACCGTGAACACACACCCGGAGCAGTGGGCAGCCATTGCTGCGGCGCCCGGGGAGCAGTTGGGGGTATGGTGTCTTGCTCAAGGGTCTCACCTCAGTCGTGGTATTGAGGGTGGGGAGAGCGCTGGACATTCACTCCCCTCACCGACAATCCCTGCCGGACCTGAGACTCGAACCCATGACCTTTGGGTTACAAGTCCGACTCTCTATCCATTAGGCCACGACTGCTCCCGTAGCCTTTGATGTCATATGCCGATCGGTCTGTGCAGCGCCGATGAATCTCGAACAAGCCTATTTATATGTAGCCTAACAGGGTGCTTCAACTTGATTCTGTCACGTCCTTCTAGATTTTTTTAATAAATTTTAATAAGATAGTTCACCCAAAATGATCATTCTGTCATCATTTACTCAACTTCATGTCATCCCAGTCCATGTGTCTGTGAAACACAAACTCAAATACGTTGAAAAATGTCTATACAATTCAAGGCAGTGGGGACTAATGTTGTTTTGAACTTCATTGACCTTTATTGTATGGACAAAATGAAATATTCTTTAGAATATCTTCTGTGTTCGACGAAAGAAATCAAGTCATACATGTTTGAAACGACATGAGAGTGATTCAATTATTACAGAATTATCATTTTTGAGTGAACTATCCCTTTAAATTAGTGCTTTAGGCAAATTAAGAGCTACTAATTAAATTTCAGGACGTCTTGTCATCTACTGAAAGAAAACATTTGTAAAAGGGCCATAAAATGTGTTCAGTGACACACCTTTGGCCCACTTTAGGTGCCACGTCATAGCGAAGTTGAATCATCGAGAAACATTTTAAATACAAAAATTAACATTTATGGTGATAAAAAAATTATAATGTAGGCTACAATCTCATTCCAAACCAGCCAGGAAAATATTTAAAATTCAGAATATGTGAATATTAATATTTGGGACATATTTTGACAATATTCATGTTACCTGCCATGAATATTACAAAATAATACTGTGCAAAATGGTTTCATCATAAATAAATTCTTACCTCTTTCTGAATATATTGTTGTGTTTACCAGATTAAAAGGGGCAACTATCTGTTATACATTTTTTCCCTTTCAGAAAAACTTACTACAGCTATTACTACTATTAATTTATTATGGGATCAAAATAAGCTCTCAAAATCTGCCATTTAGACGGTTGTGGCTAATGCCAAGCACAATTTTAATAATTTCAGTAACGAAGTTAAAGTATTTTAGTGGAAACCATGGTACATTTTTCAATAGCTATTTTCAACATTAACAAAAGCTTCTTGAGCATCAAATCATCATATTAGAATGATTTCTGAAGGATCATGTGACACTGAAGACTGGAGTAATGATGCTGAAAATTCAGCTTTTCATCCCAGGAATAAATTACATTTTAATATATATCAAAATAGAAAACAGTTCTTTTGAATTTTAATATTTCACAATATTACTGTTTGTCGTGGTGGGTATAAAAAACTAAGCCTTACTGACTTTGTAACATTATAAATGTCTTTACAATCACTTCTGATTAAAAAAATAAAATAAAATTCTTTAAAAACAAATCTTACTAACCACAAAATATTAAATGGTAGTGTACCTTGTTACGATGCTGCAAAGCTATTAAAATGATCATTACTGATGTACACAGCCATATACATCTGAATTTCACTTAATACATTTTAATGTGGGAGGAACAATTAAACGTTTAGCATATTTAAGAAACAAATTGGTGGATGCCATTTGAAGACCCCTGATTTAGAAGAAACTTTTGACCTAGAATACACAATTTAATTTGATGAACTCTAGATTAATCTTTGTGAAAGAACACTGATGCTTAACTTCTCCAGGATGCATGAAATAAACATAAGGAAACATGTAATATATATGATGTTTTTAATTCAAATCAAATCCAACAATTTGGTGGTAGGGGGAATGTTCAGCAGTCTGTGATTGTGCTCGGGGTCTGTGTGGCGGCTGGAAACAGGTAGTGTACAGTAGGAAACCAGAGATCTGCCCACAACTCCACTACCCACATTCGGACACATTCACAAATTAAAACATGGACCTGAAGAGCCAAAAATAAAACAGCCTGATTTTCAAATGACTCAAAAAGAACGATCAAGGATGGTGGTGGTGGGGGAATCTGAGCGAATCGATCCTCACCTGATACAGGTTACAATGCATTTTTTTCCTAAAGATAGAGGGCAGGTTTTTAATCTCAATTTAAAGCTTTATATCTAAAGTGTACGTGTTGTATATTCAGCAGGCCTGTAATACTGGCGGAGGAGAGGTGATTTGGTTATCGCAGTGAACGGTTCATTACCGACAACCTTGGTTCTTTCTTCGCCATGTGAAAACCACGCATGGTGCAGTATGGAGCAAAAACAACGAGAGTCATATTACAGTTTGTGAGGTGGAACGAGAAGAGGAGATGTGTGTGTATAAAAGGCACGCCAGGGGTCATTCCCAAACCAAGCAAACAGACAGAAAAGCCTTCATACACACATGAAACGATACATTCTTGCTAACGTGCATACTAAAGATAAACGCTTCACTATGCACACACACACACAAACACAGTCTGAATCAGCAATGCCCAAACCTAAACGAATGAGGGGGAGGACATGGGATACTGAGTTCAGTCAAAGTCTGGGTCAGTACTGCAGCTGTGTGTGTCTCGCTCTCTCAAACACACACACAAAACACACACACACCTACCCATTCACACAACAACAAACACACACAGATTTGGAGGCTGTAGACTAGCTCATTTCTGATTTTTCAACTGATTGGAGAGCCAGTCCAGCCCCTCGTAAAGCCCGTCTCCGCTGGTAGCGCAGGTGGCCTGGATGTACCAGTTACGATGACGGAGGGCGTGAAGGCCCAGTTTATCTGTAATCTCAGCTGCGTTCATGGCATTGGGAAGATCCTGTGATGGACAGGAGACAAATCCAATCAGAGATTCAAAAATACACGTAAAATCAGCATGAAATGGCATTCACAACCTTACCCATGTTTTCAAGTGAAACAGCATATTTAAATGACAAACTTGATTTTATTCTGCAGAAAGTTCTAAAATTTTACTTTTTTACTTTAAACCTCAGACCCCTAAGGATTAAAATTCATGATGAATATATTTTTAAACAGTCTTTAGGAAGCCAAAATTTGTACAAACATTGCCAAATTGCCATGCTGGGCATTTAAGGTTGCAAAATTTCACCACTATTTTCTGATACACTAAGTATTCACACAATTTAGCGCACAAATGTATTTGAAAATAATACAGTAGTGGCCAAGCGTGATGTCCAGCCTAGGAAAATGTATTACTTTACCCTTTATTTAAACATTTCTAAACGATTTTGTAATCATATTACATAGTTGTGCTAGAAGCCAATTTTTTTATTTGTGATAAAGCAATGAAACATGCCAAATTGTGCAAACAGTTTTTGGCCAGGCTCTCATACAAAGACATTATGAACATGCAATAACGAGAGAACCAAGAAAAAATTTATAACTGATTATGTTGTAGTCAATGTATGATTTTTCCTGTGAGCTTTTTGTTTTTCTATGGATTTTTTTGCATAGTAAAATAAAACCTGTAACTGTGTTTTGCCAAATAATTTTGTCAGATAAATACCTTAACCAAGTTTAGTGTTTTGTTCTTCCCTCATATTTAAAATGTTTAAAAAATAGAAAACATTTTACTTATTTTTGATCATTTAATTGAAATTTTAGGGTCATAAAAAAACAAATATTCTCGCCTGATGTCCCTTTTGGCCACTACTGTATATTCCAACCAGTAAAGATACAGTCATGGAAAATGTAAATACTGTAATAAATATTTACATCAAAGTGTATTTTAAATATAATGTACTAATTTTAATAGCTCTTCATTTAAATGAAATGCACGTTGCTTTATCAATGAGACAATGATGATGAAAAACTGAATAATTTTTGTATCATTAACTGAATAAGCTCTATTGAGTGAAAACTACATAATCTTTTTATATTTATTATTATTACTATTTATTTAATTTTATATTATTGTTTGCAATATATAGTCATGTGTATATAATATGTATTTAGTTTTATTATTATTATTTTCTGTACATAGGCTTTACTAAATGTTCACATTTTCAAAATCATTTTCTTTGTTGTTTTAATGCTTTGGCAACACAATATTTATGTTTTTGTCATGACAATAAAGCTTTCTGAATTGAACTAAAAAGAATTTGACCGCTATAGCACATCCCAAAAATAGTCTCAAATTTACGCATGTTCAAAATTTCAGGGCATGGAGTCAGGATATCATAAAAAAAAAAATGATTCCCTCCGGATGTCACTTTTGGCCACTACTGTATATTCCAAACAGTAAATTTACTTATTTTCAAAATTTCAGGGCATGTCAGCTTTTTTCCCATCACTAGATGATTAGAAATAAAAGATAAAAATATTAGATGTCAAATACTTACTTTGTGAATAGATAAAATTGTTCTAAAAGTGTTAATTGTGCCAGCTGGCTGGTGCCATTTTGTGCAACTTCAGCAAGATATGCAATTTTTTTCCAACAAAACTTCAGAGTATCAGCTACTGTTTTGTGTATTTTTTACCTATATTTAGTGAAAGTTAAGTATTATTTGATTTGCGTTGGGTACATTTACATTTATGCATTTGGCAGACGCTTTTATCCAAAGCGACTTACATTGCATTATACTATACATTACGTATGTGCAATCCCTGGGATCGAACCCATGACCTTGGCATTGCTAGTGCCATGCTCTAACCACTGAGCTACAGGAAAGCATATCAGAGGGTTAACCTGTTTTTAATGTAGTCTAGGTAGTATTTTCTTTATGTCTTTTTTAAAGATGAGAATGTCAAGCAACCTGTCCATGATGGCATCTGTCCAAATTGACAAGCTTCTGAATTTGACTAGTTAAACTTTCACAGTGGTTTTGATGTCAATAACAAAAGGGTAGCATTTTCTTCTCTCTTTTAAAGCAGACAAGTCAATTTATCTCACCATCATGGCTATGCATGACAATATGGTTAGTTGCTTTTATTATTTGCATGTAATATTGTTTCAAAGAGCCGTGGAGAGATGGGCAATACTGCACATAAGTGATGCTCACCTGTTTGTTTGCAAAAACGAGAAGGACTGCGTCACGCAGCTCATCTTCTGCTAACATTCTTGTCAACTCCTCCCTGGCTTCATTAACTCGTTCCCTGTCATTACTATCAACTACAAAGATCAGACCTGCCAACAGGAATATCAGGAAAATCATTACAATAATAGTTGTTGAACATGATTTTGTAACATTGTAACATCACAAGCAAATTTGCATCAGTCCATTTTTACAGCAAAATACACTCATTTTGATTGTTTTTAGCTCTCATACCTTGAGTGTTCTGGAAGTAGTGCCTCCAAAGCGGCCTGATTTTGTCTTGGCCACCAACATCCCAAACTGTGAAACTGATATTCTTATACTCTACCGTTTCTACATTAAAACCTGCATGTGCAAAGAGGAGAAAATAACTATAAAGCTTGGGCATTACAGACACAAATTCAACACGCACACAGAAAAACACAGCAGATAATGTGAACATGGCAACGTTGAGATGAGAACAAAAGAGCTTTGTGCAACATGATGTACAAGGTCAAACTGTGAGAAAAATGTGAAAAATCAAGATAGCAAACACTGCCAAAAACAAATAACAGATGTAAAAAAAATAGATGATGTCTTCAGCCGTACCGATAGTGGGAATGGTGGTAACTATTTCTCCCAGCTTGAGTTTGTACAGGATGGTGGTTTTACCGGCGGCATCAAGACCGACCATGAGAATTCTCATCTCCTTCTTCCCGAATAAACCCTTAAACAGGTTTGCAAAGACATTCCCCATGCTTTACACTGCAAGATTAAGAGTTAAACATATTTTTCAATTTAAAAAACAGGTTATACAGCACATAAGATACATACTACATGCATTTCAGTGTTTTGACTTTAATTCAAAAGCCCCATTTCAAAACAAAACACTGTAATGATCAAACACTGTCTTCAGATATAGTCACATTTTCATTAAAGTTCACAGGAAGAAAATATTGTCTGATATTATGTGACAACAGATGTAGCTTTTTATTTTTTATGAATCAAAGTATACAAGGTCTTTGAAACTGGGATAGACAGTCTCCATGCTTCAAAGCAATGCAATTTTTTTTCAATAACACTTAAGTCTAATGTAATTTAAATGGCTGTTTATTATAAAACATAAGGCACATTTTGTGAATAAATGTCTAATAAAATGGACAAAAACCATTAGATGTGAATGGGACAGAGTCTGTGGCAGACTGACAGGGAGTCAGTATTTAATCCAAAGTTTAACAGACGAGATTTAAGTTAGTCCCAGACTAAAATGCATGTTTAAGCCGTTTTAACTGAAAGCAATTTACACTGATAAATCTTAAAATATATCACTTCCATTGTTTTATCTCAAGATGCACACCAGTAATGTTTTTTTTTTTCCTAAGGCACGTTTATAAAAGCTACTTTAAATGTCCTAATTGAACTAAGGCTAATCCTGGCATAATCTAAACCCTGTCTGTGAAACCGGGCCTTTAATACTTAAAACTAAGATTATTTTAACAATACTTACAATACATTCTAATGGCGATAACCTCTGTTATAATAGCAGATTAGCTAGCTTTTAACCACATACAATTTATAAGATTTTACAGACAGTAAGTAACAATACATAATATTTGAGGCGTGTTTTCCTCAAATAAACAGATTTTATGGACCAAGCATCTTTAGCAGATTAGCCGACTAGCTACACACAAGATAAGAGCAGCCAGCTGGTTCTTCAAATGACGGATTTTATCATTTTAAAACGGATAAATATATGACTAATGAGCTTAACGGAATCGTCAATAAGTGAACATGTTTATCACGAAGGCAGCAAAATAAAATCACCTCTAAACCGGGGCTTCTCGAGCTTTATATCTCCACTGCTGTAGCGCACCGCTGTCACTGCAAAATGGCGTATGTTGCAACTCAACGCACCGGCTAGACAGGTCCCGCCCACCACATAAAAGGGCCCAATCAGATAAGGAGAACAATGTAGAATCCCGCCTCCTACAAGTGAGCGCCAATCAGAATGACCGACAGATCCGGTTGGATTTGGGAAATGAGGAAGTAAGAATTTCCGATCTATTGTAGTAACAGTACACGCCTTAGTTTACATTGTAATAGCGTTTGTCTTCATGCACAAAAATATATGTATTTTATATAAAAGTATTGAGCATTTTCTAAAACGCTGTGTCTGTGTATATTTTAATACTGACTAACAGTGTTGTCTTCATAACAATGACTATAAATACAACAAATTTACAATGTACCTGTACATTTGCGCCAAAGTAATTGTATAATTTGACACATTAGGATTGAATTCAATCCAACACAAGTTAATACACAAATGCATAAGTGACAAATGAAGTAAGCATACAAATTAATAAAATGAGATGTAAACAACTCCAGTTCTGTTTGTTTGTAGTGGTCACTTTTGCTAGAGTGCCAGTGTTGAGCAGGTGTCTGAATGTCCATCATATTCTTGCAGCTCTAATTTCCCATCTCGGACTCTCCAATCCCAGCTGGGATTGCCGTCAGGAGCTGGGACACACTGCAGCCACATGCCCGACTCGCACACTTCTGTGTCCGGAGACACCAGCCGCCCATCGAGGGTGGCCAAACTGAAGGTCCTCAAAGATATCTGTGACACAATTTTATCAATTAATAAAAAATGAGTCAAATTGCTTATTATGACGTGAAAATACAACTTGTATTTGAATCTTAAAAATCTACACCTCCCACCTGTTCACTGATTCCCACAGCAATGTGTCCGATTTTCACCTGAGGCCTTTCTCTGATCTTTAAACTCTCTCCACTTACATCTTCCACCCATATATCCACGCCAAGACCTGCACACGGCACAAATCAATACATGACATGCATAAGCACTTAAAGGTTTAGTTCACTTTCAAATAAAATTTTCCTGATAATTTACTCACCACCATGTCATCCAAGATGTCTTTCTTTCGTCAGTCGAAAAGAAATTAAGGTTTTTGATGAAAACATTCCAGGATTATTCTCCTTATAGTGGACTTCAACGGCCTCCAAACGTTTGAAGGTCAAAATTACAGTTTCAAAGGGCTTTAAACGATACCAGACGAGGAATAAGGGTCTTATCTAGCAAATAGATAGGTCATTGTCAAAAAAAATACAACTGTATATGCTTTATAAACACAAATGATCGCCTTACATGTGCTTCCGCTTTCCGTAGTCTTCAAAACGCTTACGCTGTATGTCCTACGCCTTCCCTATTCTGCTTACGGAATGAACGCGGCGCCAGTTTTGTTTTTTTTCCGTAAGTAGAATAGGGAAGGCGTAGGACATACAGCGTAAGCGTTTTGAAGACTACGGAAAGCGGAAGCACATGTAAGGCGATCATTTGTATTTATAAAGCATATACAGTTGTAGCCTGACTTCGTCATACTCATGTTCTAGGCAGAATGTGAGTCTGATACTGCTCCATTGCACTTGAATTATGGGGCGTGTCTTAACCGAACCAGTAAAAAAAAAAAAACTCTGCACTCAATTGGATAGACCTACAACCAATCAGAGCAACGCAGTAAGTGACGTATGTTGAGCGACGCATAGTTGTCAACAGAGTTCAACTGCACGCACGCACGCTGGAACTGGAAGAAGTAGGAAAGTAATGAGTGTAAACGATCTTTGTTCGTCTTTTAAAATTAATGCGCTGTCGATTTCTTTGGGCAGTCGTGGCCTAATGGATAGAGAGTCGGACTTGTAACCCAAAGGTCATGGGTTCGAGTCTCAGGTCCGGCAGGGATTGTCGGTGAGGGGAGTGAANAGACGTGATAGCGGAATCTAAACATCTTACTTCTCCAGCTGCAGTCATCGTTGGTGAAAACCAATTCAACCCAAGCGCTCTTTGATGACGTGACGTGGGTGGTTACGTAACCGCAGATAGCCTGTCCATCATCGATTAAAGCCCGCCCTGGGAATTTGATTGGCTCGGCCTTCTGGGAGCCGAGCATAATTACTCCACAATGGATCGAGTCCAGACCGAACTTCCCGTCCAAAAAATGTTGTGGGCGGGGTTCGGGATGGCACCCAGGCTAATACAATATCTATTTGCTAGATAAGACCCTTATTCCTCATCTGGTATCGTTTAAAGCCCTTTGAAGCTGCACTGAAACCTTCAACCGTTTGGTGCCCATTGAAGTCCACTATAAGGAGAATAATCCTGGAATGTTTTCATCAAAAACCTTCATTCTTTTCGACTGAAGAAAGAAAGACACGAACATCTTGGATGACATGGGGGTGAGTAAATTATCAGGAAAATTGTATTTGAAAGTGGACTAATCCTTTAATGATGATGAGACCTACCTTCAAAGTAGCAAGAAGGCGTCTGATCAGTTGACACCGACCAATCCACATTGAAGCTTTGATCATCTGCGGTGCTGCAGGAGGAGAAGACCCCTGAGCTTAAATCATCAGAGTCCTTTAAAACAAGAACATGGGGTTCATTTGATGTTCTGGCACAATAAACCTTCATAAAAAAAATATTATAATGTCTGCATGTTCACCTCCTCACTAAGATCTTGCTCAGAGTCACAGCGGCTGGTGCAGGTGAGAGGTTGCAGTCTGTGAGAATCAGGTAAACTTGTGCCTTTTTGTTCTGTTCAAACCAAGAATGATAATTATAAATACATGATAATAAGAATTGACTCAATAAAAGTACGTACAAACTGGAAGCAATCAATCAAATCCAGCTCACACACAACCAGCACTCACCACTCTTCCTCAACATGACCGACTCTTCCTCAGACTCAGAGTAGCTGTCTTCTTCGCTATGCAGTTGAGATTCTTTCGGGCAATAAAGTGTTTGGAGCTGTAGAAACGGTTCCCACTCTTGTGCCCAATCGCTTCCCAGCTCTCGAAGACTCTCCAAATCACTCTCCACCTCTTCATCATCATCATCATCATCCACAAAGCTTCGGATGTCTCCATCCCAGCTCTCCGTCTCCTCTAAAAGGCTTCTGTCATATTCGCCACATCCTCCAAACACAACTCTCTTTTCCATGAAATGATCAGCTTCAGCATCTGTTTGATCTGTCAGATGTTCGTTGATCTGTGTTTCTTCGTCAGATTCAAGCTCTCTGTCATCGTCTGAATAGTTTCGTTCCTCATTATGTTCTTCCTCGCCCCAGTATCTGTCCATCCAGCTGCTCCTCTTGTCTCTTGTTAGTTTGTTCATATCTGCATCCTCATCCCACTCGCTTTCCTCCGAGTCAGAATCATCCTCGTTTGGTGCCGTCTGTCTCCATGTGCTCACCCAGTGGATTGTGGGTGCTGAGAGGTCTTCTGGGAAGTTAGGAGGCTTTGTTGTCATGGTAGATTCTGGAGTTTTTGGGATGGATGGGTCAGAAGAGCTCCCATTTAGACAGTCTTCGAATGGAGGTGCTGAACGTTGTTCGGCTGATGCTTCAGGCCCAGAGAGCCCACATACTAAATGTGCATAAAATAAAGTGCTTTTTTACTACCAAACTCAAAAGTTTGGTGTTGGTAAGATTTTTTTTTAATTAAGAATTTATTTAAATTGATCAAAAGTGGCAGTAAAGACAGTTATAATGTTATAAAAGATTGTTGGTCTTTTGAACTTTCTATGTAAGAATCTTAAAAATATATATTATCACAGTTTTCCAACATTGATAATAATCATAAATGTTTCTTGAGCAGCAAATCAGCATATTAGAATGATTTCTGAAGGATCATGTGACACTGAAGACTGGAGTAATGATGCTGAAAATTCAGCTTTGATCACAGGAATAAATTATATTTTAAAATATATTAAAATAGAACACATTTATTTTGAATTTAAATAATATTTCACAATTTTACTGTTTTTACTGTATTTTTTATCAAATAAATGCAGCCTTGGTGAGCAGAAGAGACATCTTTCATTAATAAAAAAAAAATCTTACCAACCCCAAAAATGTAAACAGTAGTGTACGTTAGTAGGTTGACATTCCATATATTTACATTATACACATTTCATCACCATAAAACATTTCGAACCTGTTCTGAGTGCTTTAACAGTTTTTTGCAGCAGTTCGGATGCTGAGTGTCTCTCTCCCGGCTCCTTAACCAGTCCCCCTTTGATGACATCACAGGTCAGGGGGTCACAATCAGGTGGAATCTCCCATAAAGGAGGGGGCTCACTGACGATCTGTTAATCATAACACATTTTAACACAGACTGTATATAGAGTCAAGGCATCAAAAGTCTTGAAAACACACAGACATTATGCATGTACACTACCGTTCAAAAGTTTGGGGTCAGTAAGATTTTTTTAATGTTTTAAAAGAAGTATCTTCTGCTCACCAAGCCTGCATTTATTTGATTAAAAATACAAACAATAACAGTAATATTGTGAAATATTATGCCAATTTAAAACAGCTGTTTTCTATGTCAATATACAGTAAAGTGTAATTTATTCCTGTGATCAAAGCTGAATTTTCAGCATCATTACTCCAGTCTTCAGTGTCACATGATCCTTCAGAAATCATTCTAATATGCTGATTTGATGCTCAAGAAACATTTATGATTATTATCAATGTTGAAAACAGTTATTTACATTTTTATTTCTTGATGCTATGATGAATAGAAAGTTCAAAAGAACAGTGTTTATCTGAAATCTAAATCTTTTGTAACATTAAACACTACCGTTCAAAAGTTTGGGGTCAGTAAGAATTTTATTTTTGGGGGATAGAAATAAAATTAATCAATACTTTTATTCATCAAGGATGAGTTAAACTGATCAAAAGTTACAGTAAAGACAATTATAATGTTAGAAAATATTCTATTTTAAATAAATGCTGTTCTTTTGAACTTTCTATTCATCGAAGAATTTTGAAAAAAATTTGTACACAACTGTTTTCAACATTGATAATAATAATGAATGTTTCTTGAGCATCAAATCATCATATTAGAATGATTTCTGAAGGATCATGTGACACTGAAGACTGAAGTAATGATGCTGAAAATTCACAGGAATAAATTACACTTTACTGTATATTGACATGGAAAACAGCTGTTTTAAATTGGAATAATATTTCACAATATTACTGTTTTTGTTTGTATTTTTAATCAAATAAATGCAGGCTTGGTGAGCAGAAGATACTTCTTATAAAACATTAAAAAAATCGTACTGACCTCAAACTTTTGAATGGTAGTGTATCTATTGCACAAGTCAACAGTTTAGATAGAATGTTTGTTTGAATTTGAGTTTTTACTGAATTTATGTTTATTATGATCTTAAACGTATTTTGATCTAAATTGTATGCTTAAATGTGTGAAATTAGGTTTGACCAGAACTGTTTTGTTTTAAAGTTTTGCAATTTGGTTAAAATTAGGTCAGAGATATATGTTCTTGTCTGTTTTTCTTTTTTTGTTGTTGTTATGCTTTATGCAATGCTTTGGCAATATGTACCTAAATATGTCATGCCAATAAAGCAATATGAATTTAATGGAATTGAATTGAGTGAGGGATGCACTGATAATAAAATATTCATGTTATGGATACAGTCAATAAATAATCAATGATCAATAAATAACAGATATTATAATAAAAAAAAAAATATTTACTAACATTTTAAAACGATATATTTTAAAAAATATATATATTTCTGACCAAAATATGTTTCAAATATGCTAAATATATGTTGTAAACATTGCTGCTTTTCAAATTTGTTTTCGTGCCAGAATAGATTTTTGTAAAACATACTTTTTAAATTATATATTAGTTTTAAATATAATAATGAAATATCTGAAAATATATTTTTTGCTGTATGGGTTGTCTAATTGAAAACCTAAAGTAAATGTATAAATTAAAGATTAACTTCTAAAGTTTAAAATCTTATGCTTAATGTGTGAAATTAAACTTTGTGTACAAATATACATTTTATTAAATATGTATTTATTACATATTTATATTTGTTAAATTGTTAATAAATAATGTGTATGTAAATAATAAGTATAATTATATATATAAATATATATAAATTGTGTGTGTATTATACATAAATATACACATACAACACATACATATATTATGTAAACACAAACTTTTATTTTGGACGCGATTAATCGTTTGACAGCACTA
Organism: Anabarilius grahami; assembly: GCA_003731715.1. Lineage (NCBI taxonomy): Eukaryota > Metazoa > Chordata > Actinopteri > Cypriniformes > Xenocyprididae > Anabarilius > Anabarilius grahami. Next base: position 512,165 of record RJVU01075378.1, read on the forward strand.
AGATATATTACATTTCCCTTTGTGTTTTTTTTATGACTTTACTATTATTCTAAAATGTAGAAAGAGGTCATAATTAAGAATGAGGAGGTGTGTTACTTTTGACTGGTAGTGTCTAATAAGGTGACTTGCTTCCTAAGCAACACACACACAGACTGCATGCTCACTTCACCTTCAGATAGAGGGGATGAGGATAGTATCGTGTCCAGGGCTGGTGTCCGTTGAGCATGTGCAGTAACATACAGCAGCTGCTCCAGACGTCAGCTTTAGCAGAGCGAGGGTCGCCTCTCGCCACCTCTGGAGGCATATGAGACTCAGTGCCACGCAGAATGTTCCCTACACACACCGCATCTATTATTCTTTGTAAGTAGGCATGGATGCATGCTGGAGAGTGTGTGTGTGTGTCTGTGTAGTCACCTCTGAAGGTTTTGATGCTGTATCCGCCCTGATTGAGTGTCTCAGAGAGCCCGAAATCACACAGAAAACACCGTCTGCCATCCTCAGACAGCAACACGTTGTCAACTACATACATGAAATCAACACATGAATGATATCAGGGAATTCTTGTGCTGAAAATCCATAGCAATGAGCGTGCCACACACCTTTCACATCAAGGTGTACGACGCGTCTGCTGTGCAGGTGTTTGAGAGCCTGCAGCACCTGAGAATGATAATACAGAGCCAGTTCTTCAGACAGACGACCCCTCGCTCTCAGCAACTGAGCTAAAGAACCTAGAGAGAGAGAATTGATTGGCTCAAATATGACTTGACTTGATTTTTAGAGGCTTCAACTAGTAAAAGTGATCACCTCTTTTCAGGTCCATGAAGAGAATCACATTGGGTCCTTCTCTCACGGCTCCATACAGCTGGAGGACACGAGGAGACTCCATCCTGCTCCATGTTTCTACTTCCTCCCACCTAAAACTACAAAGGGGAATCTTCACAAGAGAGCAATGCATTGGATCAGTTAGGAAATAATCACAGAGTGTCACAGGAAATGGTTTTCATGCAATTTTGTCCAAAAACACTGCATGCAATCAAGAATATTCAGAGATATTTAGCCTTACACTCTTAAAAATAAAGCTTCCAAAAGGGATTTTCACAGAAATGACGTAGAAGAACCATTTTTGGTTCCCCAAAGAACCTTTCAGTGAATAGTTCTAAAAGTAACTGTTTTTTCTTAGTTTGAAGAACATTGTAAAATTAAGAACCTTTTGTGGAATGGAAAGGTTCCATGGATCATGTTCAAGGTTCTTCATGGAACAATCAATGCCAATTAGAACCTTTAAGAGTGTGTAAGTAATTGTAATATATAAGTCAGAAATGGATATTCACCCTCTTGGCGGCACATGTAAATCCTGTTTGTTTGTCCCGAATGCTGAAGACGTCTCCATAGGACCCGTTTTGAATGTGGCGGAGAAGTGAATATTCACGACCCTCTCGATATTCTGAGTTTTTCACCTGGAGGAACTAACAAATAATGTGCACCATGAAAACTGCTGTAAATAACTGTATAGAAAAAAGAAAAATAATGAAATTTATAGATAAAAAAGTTTTTCTGCCTGCCTCAGATTTAACAAAATGATCAGAACTGTTCTGTTTTGAAATTGTTAAAAACTGGGTCATATGGGAGGAACTGGTAATAAAATATTCATATTATGGCCGATATTAAAATTCGTAAAAAAATTATTTGGTGTTTTTCCTTTGACATATAACACTCACTTAAAAGTTCATCTTTAATTTATACATTAATTTGTTAATTTATACATTTAATTTAGGTTTTCAATTAGACAACCCATACAGCAAAAAATATATTTTCAGATAATTTTTATTATATTTAATATTTTTCCCCTAGCCAAAATATATGCTAAATATATGTTGTATGTACAAAATGTACTACAATGGGAAAGAAAATACATTTCCAATCCTAAAATACATTTTGTACGGAAGAGGATTAGGGCCAAGCAATAATAAATAAATAAAACCATCTCGAGATTAAAGTTGTTAAATTTCGAGAAAAAAGTCGAGATAAAATGTTGAGAATAAAGTCATTAAATTACGAGAAAAAAGTTGTTAAATTACAAGAACAAATTCGTTAAATTATGAGAAAAATGTCGTTAAATTTCGAGAATAAATTCGTTAATTTAATGACTATTCTCAACATTTTATCTCGACTTTTTTCTCGTAATTTAATGAGTTTATTCTCAACATTTTATCTCGACTTTTTTCTTGAAATTTAACGAGTTTTTCTCGTAATTTAACGAGTTTATTCTCAACATTTTATCTCGACTTTTTTCTTGAAATTTAACGAGTTTTTTCTCGTAATTTAACGAGTTTATTCTCAAGATTTTATCTCGACTTTTTTCTTGAAATTTAACGAGTTTTTTCTCGTAATTTAACGAGTTTATTCTCAACATTTTATCTCGACTTTTTTCTTGAAATTTAACGAGTTTTTTCTCGTAATTTAACGAGTTTATTCTCAACATTTTATCTCGACTTTTTTCTCGAAATTTAACGAGTTTTTTCTCGAAATTTAACAACTTTAATCTCAAGATGGTTTTATTTTTTATTATTGCTTGGCCCTAATCCTCTTCCGTATTTTTGAGTAAATGCAAAATGTTTTTTGTAAATATATTTTGGACAATATAAATATATAATATATAATAAAAAATTGCCCCAAAATATGAGGACATATAACTAAAACATATTGAAAATATATTTATGTAAATATATTTTAACATATACAGTATATATTTGAAATATATTTTTTGTAAAGTTTAAAATATTTTTGAAAAAATATCTGAAAATGTATTTTTTCTGTATTGATTGTCTAAATTAAAAATAAAACAACAATAAAAGATTAACTTTAAGTGAATGTTATACGGCAAAGGTTATCAAAATGAGAATGAACGATTAAATATTCAAAATCAGGCAATACCTTATAATTTTGCCCACTTTATGTACATATACAGTACAAATATTCACATTTGTATCTTGTCTATTGTCAAGCTGTCTACTGTCTTTAGTCACACACCTGCTTAGGGTGGAACAGAAACCCCTCGTTCACATTCATTTTCTCAGTGTCTTTCTCCTGCGTTACTTCTTTAACCATTTTACCGAAAAATTCAGAGAAATGCCAACGGTCCGTTTGAGTCACAACACCCCACAGTTCACCTGCTTCCAGTTCGGAGCAAAACCCTGAAATGGTAGACTCCGAATCGCTTTCTGTGTCGCTGCAGATGTCTTCAAATGTACCAAGAGCATCAAAGCAACTTGGCAAAAACACTTCAGGGAATTTTATGCCGCCAACACCCTCCAAACCACAGCTGTCTGAATCTGAGCTGCTTGTTAGTCTGTCCGTGTTACAGTCTGTGGTGTAGCATGAACTCTCAGAGCTGTAGTTCAATCTAGATGAAGCTGAACCCCACTCCACCTCGACCAGACTGTCACGGTGGTCGGTTTCTGTGCTGTCGGCTCTCCTATCCCAGTCTGTGTAAATACAAGTCGAATTGAAGTCAAAATCATCTATGAATGACCCAAAGTGATCAGCATTCAACCTGGAAGTATAGCAGGAATATCCAGAACCTGCTGTAGCTTCTATACTGCAACCAGGCACGTTACTCGAGACGTACAAATCTTCAGATTCTTCATCAAAGCTGTTCCAGACATATACAGGGTCTTGTTCATTACATATATCAGTTTTGACAAGGGTATTGTGAGTATTACAGTCAACTGGAGTAGTGTGACAAGAAGAGTCGCATCCCTTGATGCTCTCAGCATAAATATACTCAAACTCAGAGTCCAAGTTTGGTTCCACACTGCCAGATATCGAGCTGCGAGACTCAAAGGTAGAAGGAAAGTCAACCTCCAGCCTGTGAAGACATAAACGGGAAATGCCAACATCCTGAGGACAATCCCACACATGGGAGATCTGCTGAGGTTGGGATAGACGCTCTGGTGTTGAGGAGCATCTTGAGAAGCTGTTGCTCTTCTGGTCTGAATCGACCGGAGCATTTCCTTTCTTTCTTGCTCTGTATTTTCTATACGTTTCCCTTCTTTTCTTCATGTCGTCAATCTCTGTTCTGCGTTTCCTGTGACGTTTCCTGAAGCAGCAGGATGTAGCTTTCTTCTCTCTCTTACTAGATGCATCTGACCTTTGAATTACCACAGAAAACCTCCCGGTTAAATCAATAAATGGAACCATAAACCTGTCATTTATTTGGAAGGAAATGGAAAGAATCACATTGTGCAAACCTGTAGCTGATGCACGACTGGATAATGTTGTCTTCTGTACTTGTAAAGCCAGACGTTTGATATTCCTCACCTGTAAATACACGTAAACATCACTTAAAACACATGAATTTTAACACAGACATAAATTCGACAGCAACTTCCCCTCCAAATCAACCTCAAAAAGTGCACACAGTCTAGTGTTGTTATTGTTAAAGGGCACATATCATGAAAATATGACTTTACTGATTTTGGCTGCGTGAGATTCTCCAGCTTTGATGTTGTTGAGCAACCTGTTAAAGCTCCGCCCTCTTCTGGAAAGCGGCCGGGAGCAGCAGCTCATTTGCATTTAAAGGGACACACACACAAATGGCGTGTTTTTTCTCACACCCAAATAGAGGCAAATTTGACCAGCTATAATAAATGATCTGTGGGGTATTTTGAGCTGAAATTTCACAGACACATTCTGGGGAAACCAGAGATTTATATTACATCTTGTAGAAGGGGTATTATAGGTCCCCCTTAACTAAAACTAAATCATTTTTGTTAACTGAAATTAAGTTAAAATAAAACATGATAAAATATTAGATTTGAACAAAAATTCTAAATTTTGTTTTGGCAACACCAAAATTACCCGGAACAATTTGTCCCAGGAGCTTTTTTTCTCCCCCAGACCTATTGCTAGCTGCATTTCCATAGCGGTCTAAAGTACCGTGAAGATAGTCTGGTGACGGAGGACTGAGTGCGACTTTCCAGTTCCTAAAGCCGGAACCTCATCGTCAGTCAATCGGTCCTATTTTTAAACTCCATTGTTGATTCGAATAGCAAACAACTCTTACTGCACACACCACAACAGACTTTAAAAAAAAATGATGGTTGAAATAAAATGCTGTGGAGTCAACCAATCAAAATGCTGCGTGAACTCAACCAATCAGCATGTTCAGCGCCCAAGTCCCACCCCGAAAGTTCCGGAACTTTGAAAAAGTACTACCTAGTGAGCAGGTACATTCTGAAGGGGAATTTTTTTACCCGGAACTTCATTTAGACCCTGGTTCCTGCGGTCAAAACACACCCGAGTATCGCCCCAAAGTTCCTAGTTCCTGGGGAAAGTTCCTGCAGTGGAAACGTGGCTTAACTGAAATAAAATAAGTTTTAGTACTAAAATTATTACAACTGAAATGGGTATAAAAATAAATTAAAGCAAAATAGTACATTGTTGTCTTGTAAATGTAGCCTCCGTCTGAGACTGACACAAGACCGAGTACAAATGTGGTCGAGACCGAGACAAGAACTTCAAAACTTTAAAAGACCAGTCTCGAATGCTACAACACTACAAGACAGATCTTGGAAGAAAGTTCATTTCTAAGAATATAAGATCCCCTTCTGTCTAAAAAGTGGTTGACATCCTTTCTTGAACCCATTAACCTTTAAAGGGATAGTTCACCCAAAAATGAAAATTCTGTCATCATTTACTCACTCTCATGTCGTTCCACACCCGTAAGACTTTTGTTCATCTTCGAAACACAAATGAAGATCTTTTTAATAAAATATGAGTGATTTCTGTATCTCCGTTGACAGTCTGTGCAACTACCACTTTGACGCTTCAAAAAGTTCATAAAGAGATCGTAAAACTAATCCATACGAATTGAGCGGTTTACTTGAAATTTTCTGAAGAGACTCGATCACTTTATACACTAAACAGATTTAATTTAGGCTTTTATTCACATATAAACATTCATTGACTCACACATCAGTTGGTAAACGGAAGCTCAAACATGCTTGATTGACATGTGCGAAAACCAATGAGGTTCATTCTTGCGTTACACAGCAAGTTTGAGCTTCCGCAGGAAGGAATCATTGAGAATTGTTCTCGCGCATCAAGCAAGTACGGTTGAGCTGTTTATGTTCGCTGATCAAAGTTTATATGTGAATAAAATCCAAAAAGAAATCTGTTCATTATATAAAGTGATCGAGTCTCTTCAGAAAATTTGGACTAAACCACTCAATTCATATGGATTCGTTTTACGATCTCTTTATAAACTTTTCAAAGCATCAAAGTGATAGTACATAGCTGTCAATGAAGGGACAGAAATCTCAGATTTCATTAAAAAGATCTTCATTTGTGTTCTGAAGATGAACGAAAGTCTTACGGGTGTGGAACGACATGAAGGTGAGTAATTGACAGAATTTTCATTTGTGGGTGAACTAACCCTTTAAAGTGACTGTCCTCTCTCACCCCTCGGCATGATGTTTGATATTCTAGTGTCTTCTACACCCACTGGCTGAGGTTCCTTTAAAGCTCTTGGCTGAAGTTCAGGCGCCTCTCCACACTCTGTGCCTGACGTTGAGGTCCCTTCATCCAGATAAACCAGTGTGGACACCTCTGTAAGCCTGCTGGAGCGAGACATGGTCGGTATGGCCATTTCTCTGTCGTCTCAACTAAAAAATAAGCAAAAATGGAGGTCGGTAAGATAACAGGGGCATCACTTTCTTCACACTTCCTGATACAAACACACTCTAAGATAGTGTGTTCACTGGAGAGCAGTTGCTGGGGTGTATTAATAGAAGTGACATTTTGGCACGTTTGAAGCTGCGTGTCTCTCGCTTCCCTTCAGCTGTCCCAGTCTCTCCCTTTCACACTTTCTCATACCAGATCATTTATCAGTCCCAACATTCTTGCAATTTTTGTCAGTCTCTTTACCATCTCCACTGAAATTTGATTTCCACTTAGTGTTTGCTGTATAGTCAAACTTTCATACAGTGATTTAGTTCAGTCGATACCTCAACATTATCGCACATGCTCAGAATGCCTTCATTACATAAAGCATTCACACCTATCAGCTCCATAATCAACACACAACAGGATAGTTATGCAAGAATTACAAGTTAAAAGTTGTTTTCAAACTTATTCAGCAAGGATGCATTAAATTGATCAAAAGTGACAGTAAAAAGATAAGTAAATATGTTCTTTTGAACTTTCTATTCATCAAAGAATCCTGAAAAAAAAGTGTTTCAACAAAAATATTAAGCTGTTTTCAACATTGATCATAATTAGAAATGTTTCTTAAGCACCATAGTAGAATGATTTCTGAAGGATCATCATGCGACACTGAAAATTCATCTTTTCATCCCAGGAATAAATTACACTTTAAAATATATTACAGTAGAAAACATTTATTTTGAATTGTAATATTATTTCACAATTTTTCTGTGTTTATTGTATTTTAACCCAATAAATAAAGCCTCGGTGAGACATTAAAAACATAAATCTTACCAACTCCAAACGTTTGTATGGTCCTGCAGATGCATTTTGATTTAGCTCTTATCTATTTTTACACACCTACTCGCTTTAACTCAGCTTACACCGGTATACTGAGTTGTTCCGGTCAGGTGTTGTGTAAGTTCTCTAGACAAACATACCAGAAGAATCAGCCTGGACAGGGTTCTGGAAATCTGCAAACTCTCTCTTGTTTTCTTCCTTCGTCGAACACACTGGCTGATGAATATTTTTTCACTCTTGTATGGCTTCAGTCGATGGTAACATGTTTTAGCCGGTCTGAGTGAGACCTCAAACACAAGTAGAACGCAAGCTGTGAAACATGAGACCATCAAGCAACAGCTATTTGGAATATCTGTGTCAGCCTCTCTGATTGGTTAAAGACATTTACATGCCTATTCCAATACTGGTAAAAATTCAATCACTTTGCTGAGATGGATCTGCCAACACGCACCATGGAAACCAGACAGAGTTTATCAAAACAGTCTGATGAGACACGAATGAGTCAACGTGCATCCTATTTTAAAAGTATTTAATTTCAGTGTTTTTTTCAGGTATAATTATTAACCAAAAACAAACAAATCCACTTCAACAAATAACGAAAAAAAAAAAAAGGACAATCCCAAAAAACTAAATCAACCTCATTGTATCACAGGCAATCAGTAAGCAAATTCATTTGACCCTTCAGTAAATTTTAAAATAAGATAAAGACAAAAAAAACTAAATTAGTTGTTGAATGACACTTGCATCTGAATATAAACACTTAAGTAATTTGTAAAACTTTTAAAAATGCACGCGGACAACTTGAAACATTTCATATGAAACCTACAACGGAAAAAGCAGATAATTCTGAGTGAACCCTGACACTTAACACCCTCGGAGTAAAATATAGGGTTAATTTCTCATCATAGGCCAATTACATTTACAATTCTGAAACAAATTTTACAGATTAAAATTTGTTCTATCACATTTTAAAGTCATTATGAAGTTGCTTTTGTGGTTGATGCATTGGACTGCAGTTTTAGGTTTAGTTCACTGCTTATACATTCAGTTTTGATTCTCAGCTTTTCTCACTAACAGTAATATCTGTTCTTAGATTGTGTTGTAATCGGCAATACAATTTAAAATGTATAAAATCAACATCCTCTAACAACGCACACAATGGGCTTCAGATATCATTTACTTTAATTCTGCTGAATTCACTTCTTTAGTCACTCTGACATCTTCAGCAACTGGGTACATGTAGAGATTTTAAAGTGAAATAATAACTTTGAAAATGTGCCTTGGTTTTGCTGTCAGTTTCCCTTAACAAAATCGATTTAAATCAAAGAATAAAGTTTCTCAGTGTATCCTGCTTAAGCATAAGGCTCTGTATGTGTTTGTTCTGGTAAAAACTTAATATTAAAGAAAAAACATGATGCATAGTCCCTTGTCCAAAGAGGGCTTCTTAAAAAGCAATGCTTATGCAACATGTCTGAGTGTGTGTACGGATGTGCACTTGTGTTATGCATGGACATGTGATCCAGTGACATTCTACGGATTTTCACTCAAAGAGAATTATCCCACCAGGTGGCTGTGGATACTTTAGTGCAACCTTGCACTTCCGGGTCACAACTGTATCCCATAGGGCAACAGTGCTTCATGTCTTTACAGCACACTGCCTACAAAAAGAGAAAAACCTCTGTTAAACATTTGCATCAATAGAACTGATTTCACTTCATAAATGCATGCAAATGTCAGTCAACACAATAAATAAAAATAACCAAATAAATATCAATTAAAACAAATACATTTCATTAAAATAAATAAAAACAAACAAATAATGAAACATACATTTCAGTAAACAACAAAAAACAAAAAAGTATAACTAAAAATATATAAAAAATGAACTAATAAAAACATTAATTTCAGTAAACACAATAATACATTTTTATTAGGTTAGTATTTGTATTTACTGAAATTTAATTGTTTGTTTTATGTAATTATTTATCATCTTTCTCATTTTATTTTTGTATTCATGTATGGATTTAAAAATATATATATATCCCGTTTACTGCAATTTGTTTGTTTTATTTAATTTTTTCATCTTTACTTGACCAAAAAAATAAATAAATCAAATTAAGTAAAGACAAAAAAAATAAATAAAACAAATAAACAAATTTCTGTAAAACAAATAATTTTTTTTAATTTTTTTGGCAAAG
>RJVU01075378.1:535805-549048 GCA_003731715.1 Anabarilius grahami
GTATTACAAAAAATTTAACAAATATAAAAATATCTCTAAAACTAATAAAATACTCGACAATATTCAAATCAATTATAATATAAATAAAATGCAAAAAATATTACGTGCTATAAAAGCCTTTTTGTTTTAAACATCCCAAAAAAAAACGAAAATCATACCTTAAAAATGATTTGATAAAATGATTTACATTATGCAAACAATATATGAAAAATGAAAAAATATATATAACAAAAATAAAACGCATTACAAAAAATTTAACAAAAATATCTCTAAAACTAATAAAATACTCGACAATATTCAAATCAATTATAATAATATAAATAAAATGCTAATATTACATGCTATAAAAGCCTTTTTGTTTTAAACATCCAAAAAACGAAAATCATACCGTAAATTCTAAGTCAAAAAATGTCGAGGTCATATATTCCCCCCCACCAACATAAATAACATTATTATGTAACGGTAAATTCGTGAGATATAAATTAATGAAACATCTAATCTCATACCTACAGAAGGGGGCGGTAATGCGCTGCTTACATTTGCGCGCCACCGCTAAACGAAAGACAGAAGTTGTGTTGTTGTTGTCAGGATGAGTCGCTAGTGTTTTGAGATTTAACATGTCGTGTGCAGCTGTGGATTGTACTAATCGTCCCTCACCAGGGTCCAGTATAAGTTTTCATCGGTCGGTTGGTTATTTAACTTATTTAACCGTCCAGTCACGTTGTCAAAACTGTGTTTGTCTTTAGACCAATCGCGTGCGATTCATATATGTAAACATATTAAGAATTCTTTGTCTTGTAATGAATAATAGACGATAACATTTTGTGTATGTTAATTGTTTTGTTTTTTTAAAGTACCCCATTTAATAACCTAAATATGCAAAATAGCTAATAAGAGGAAATCTTAATTTAGCACCCAGGTGAAAAAATACTATAGTAATTTATAGTAAATACTATAATGTTTTTGAACCATATTATAGTATACTGTATATATTATAATATTTACAACACTTTGTTAATGAATGCTATGCATACAGTAGTATTAACTATAGTGAACTGATAAACTGTAATAAATACTGTAGAATACTTTAGTTTTTAAAGTGTATTTGTAGTATAATATACTCTATAGTTGTAGAAAACTTAGTACAGTATTGAGTAATTAGTTTATATTACTATATTTGTTATATTACCACAGGAACTGTAGAATTACCACAACAAATTATAGATAAAAAATAAATACACTATAGTATTTACTATAAATTACTATAGTATTTTTTCACCTGGGAGGTTCTTTTAACACTTAAAACCTTTTCTTTCTTTTTTTTAAGTGTTAAAATTATAGTGTACCCAAAATGAATCCCATTCCCAGTTCAAATCCCTTTTCTGTTAAACACAAAAAGTGATTTTTTAAAATTATTATTCTAATAATACTACTTTTATGATGTTTTTTTTATTTTATCTGCTCCTATTGAAATCTCATTGGCAATCTCTCCCATTCTCTAATCCACCTATCCATTAATTTCCCTCACAGTTTCCCATTAGGTGATAAAGATCGGCTGCATCGGTGGATGGCGAACATGAGACGTCACAATTTCAAGCCATCTCCATATTCTCGCATATGCTCCCACCACTTTGAAGACAGCTGTTTCTACAAGAACAATAAAGGTCAAGTGTGCCTTGCTAAAACGGCTGTTCCCACAAAATTTTTCATCCCTGACTCCTTTAAGATGGCATGGTCCAAATTATATAAAAGGCGGAAGAATATGGAAAACTATGAAAATCATGAATTTCATACTTACAGTCTGAAAAGTGATTCCAAAAGAAAGTTTGTGGAGGAGGAGGTCGTTTTAGATGAGTTTGTGAAAGAGGAAGACGCTTCGGATCCGGACATGGATGAATCCAGTGGGACGCCAGTGATTTATCCCACTGAAATATGCGTCATTGCAGTTAGACATGATCACTGCTACCGTTCTTGGTCTTCAAACACAGACACAATCGCAGAAACGCAAGAGATCGAATCGGCAAAGAAGCTGAAGCACAATTTAAACTTGGTCCTGGGAAAGATTGAGGCCTGCAGAAAAAAAATGAAACTGAAGAACGCCACGATTAAAAGGTTGAAGAGAAAAGTGACTTCACTGTCCTCTGTCATTTCGGAGTTGAAAGCAAAAAATCTCATAGAGATGTAAGTATATGCCATGTTTTTTCCCAAATCTGTCATCATTTAGAGATCTTTTTTATTCTGAAACATAACAGAAATGTCTTTTTCATGCAGTGACAAGGTGACGTTCACTATATTCTAAAGATGATAGTTTTGAGGGAGGTTTTATCAGATGAATATTTTGTCTCTCACAGCCGAAAGGATCTAGATCACGGGCTCCAGCCTAAACCGAAGAGTCAAGAGCTGTAAAAAAAAAAAACTCGGCTTGGATGGAGAGGTGGTGTTTTGTTCTGCCTGCATTTTCCCAGTCATTTCCACTGGTCCGCAGCAGACACATTGGTCGATAATGCTGGGGAAATGACCTGAGAAGTAGATTTGGTCAGGAGGATGAAGAGATCTCAGATGAAGAGATATCAGAAGAACACATCAAGAATAGCACCTTATTAGGCGACATGCAAGAACCAGCACAAATGTCAACATGGATGGTGCTTGTGTCACTGTTTTTCTCAGGGATGTTGAAATGTAGTTCTGTAATTACATGATTCATTTTGTTGGCGGCTTATGTTCTGCATCCACTTTTTTATGTTGAACAGTTTGTAGTTTTCTTAATAAATATTCAACGAAAAAGTTCTTCTGATGCAGCATATTGAAGCTGATCATCTCAATACAGTTTTTCATTAAGTTGGAGACATGCTGTGCTGTCAAAATTAACATGGTAATTAGACTAGTTTTCCAGGCTCTCGGCACCATTTGCATTAATATATTTATAAGAAAATCATATGCAATACTTTACATTAGTCTCAGTTAACTACATGAACTAACAATGAACATCTACAGCATTTATTAATGTTACTTCCAACATGAACTAAATCTAAAAGTTTAAAAATATATAGGATTAGCAAATTAAAAATATGTTTTAAAGTTGTATTTGATAGCAGTAGTTGATGCACTGTCAGCTAACATGAAAAATCAGTCAATTATTGTATTTTTACATTCATAAATGCTCTAAAAAAAATATATTGCTCATTTTTAGTTCATGTTAGCTAATGCATTAAATAGCAGTTACAAGTGAGACCTTATTGTAAAGTTTAAGCAAATCTTTTTGAACTGCATAAATAGTTGTAAGATATTTAAAAATAATTTAAATGATAATTAAACCGATTTGGATTAGCAAGTTCATGTTTTGTTGAGCTGATTTTGCTGACAGTTGTATAATAAAGTTACTTATTTACAAAGGAGGACATTTTACAAAATGCAACATATTCTGGGTCAAGATGTGGCATTAATAAATCAACCACATGGATTTAATTTTTAACTCAGTAAATTTAGCCAATACAATACAGACAGTTATTGGTAATTTCCAGCTTTAAAGGATTAGTTCACTTTAAAATGAAAATTACCTCAAGCTTTTCTCACCCTCAAGCCATCCTTGGTGTATATGACTTTCTTCTTTCTGATGAACACAATCTGAGTTATATTAATAAATATCCTGACGCATCTGAGCTTTATAATGGCAATGAACGGGACCAACGCGTATGAAGCTCAAGAAAGTGCATCCATCCATCATAAAAGAACTCCACACGGCTCCAGGGGGTTTCTGAAGCAAAACTATGCATTTGTCTATAAAAACAGTGTATTCTGTATTCAACATGACGTCAGTTACGCTTTCTTCGTAAGTTGAATACGGAAGGCGGTCTGGCGGAAGCTAAATATTTTACTTTATAACTTGTTAAATATGGATATTTTTCTTAAACAAATGCATCACTTCACTTCAGAAGGCCTTTATTAAAGGATTAGTCCACTTTTAAATAAAATTTCCTGATAATTTACTCACCCCCATGTCATCCAAGATGTTCAAGACTTTTCTTCAGTTGAAAAATGAAGGTTTTTAATGAAAACATTCCAGGATTTTTCTCCATATAATGGACTTCAATGGACTCCAAACGGTTGAAGGTCAAAATTACAGTTTCAGTGCAGCTTCAAAGGGCTTTAAACGATACCAGACGAGGAATAAGGGTCTTATCTAGCGAAACGATCTGCCATTTTCGAAAAAAATACAACTGTATATGCTTTATAAACACAAATGATCGCCTTGCACGTGCTTCCGCTTTTCCGTATTCTCCAAAACGCTTACGCTGTATGTCCTACGCCTTTCCTATTCTACTTACGGAACGAACACGCCGCCAGTTTAGTTTTTTTCCGTAAGTAGAATAGGAAAGGCGTAGGACAAACGGTGTAAGCGTTTTGAGGAATACGGAAAGCGGAAGCACTTGCAAGGCGTTAATTTGTGTTTATAAAGCATATAAAGCTGTATTTTTTCTGAAAATGACTGACCGTTTTGCTAGATAAGACCCTTATTCCTCGTCTGGTATCGTTTAAAGCCCTTTGAAGCTGCACTGAAAATTTAATTTTGACCTTCAGCCATCTGGAGGCCATTGAAGTCCACTATAAGGAGAATAATCCTGGAATGTTTTAATCAAAAACCTTAATTTCTTTTCGACTGAAGAAAGAAAGACATGAACATCTTGGATGACACGGGGTTGAGTAAATTATCTGGAAAATTTTATTTAAAAGTGGACTAATCCTTTAACCCCCCTGGAGACGTGTGGAGTACGTTTATAATGGATGGACTTTCTTGAGCTTCTTACTGGTTGGTCCCGTTCACTGCCATTATAAAGCTTGGACGCGTCAGGATATTTATTAATACAACTCCGATTGTGTTCATCAGAAAGAAGAAAGTCATATACACCTAGGATGGCTTGAGGGTGAGTAAAGCTTGGGGTTATTTTCATTTTAAAGTGAACTAATCCTTTAAGGACACATCTCTACCCTGATCTCTTGTATAAATGAGGAATATAGACTCATTTTCAAATGCAAATTCACACATGAACAGAACACTTGGAGCAATCCTTTAATAAAAGTGTTACTTTGGGCTAGGCAGAAAATTAGGTAATTGTGCTACTGAGAGAATAAAGGTAAAAAAGAAATTAAGAAAGATGTTTCTGTTTTGCCTTCAAGTCACATTAAAGTCAAAGCAGAAAATGTAAAGGTTCATAACTGTAAGTTTACAGGTTATCCTCAGTTTTTGCTCCATGGTTTTGCTCCTGGAGTTGGTTTGTTGTTGTCAGATGGGAATGTTTTGATCTTTTCCCCCTGAACACAGTCGTCTCCTCCCCGTTCTCTCCTTCTTCTTGCTCCAGTCTTCCCCTCTTCACAAAGTGCTGGATCCTGGACTCCAAACTCTCACAGCGCGGCCGCTCTAGAAGAGGCTGGTACTTCCTCTGCCTGGAGCCCTCCATGAGCCAGCACTGCAGAGAAGTTACCCCTAAAATACAAAAACAGAAAAATAACTGTTTCATAATGGTTTCACACGCAACTTTTTTGATAAAAAGCAGGCATATGTTAGTATTTCACTATATGTATAATATTTCAATATGAACACACACCTGTGGTTGTGTTCTGAAGGCCTTGGATCATGCCGAGCAGAACCTGCGTCTTGACTGCATTCTGAACCCAGTGTTGGTGCATCGAGTTCAGGACGTGGTTCTCTTCCTCCGTTTCATTCCTCCAATGCACACCCTCGAAGTGGCAGTCATACAGAACCAAAGGGTAATCCACCGCCATACTACAACACACAGGAACTTGAATTAAAGTTGGTATGAAACTGAAGTTGAGATCGTCTGTGACGTATATTCAAAAGAAACGACTTCTCGAACAAGACAAAAATGTGGGGCGGGATTCAATTTTGTCCATTTGGAATTGATTGGATGGTTGTGTTCTGCTATTGGTGGATCTCATGTGAGTGACAGGTTGCCCCGCCCTCACCCCCCCAATTACATCCATATTATATTATAGATAAATCCTCACTCAGTATTCGTGTTCCCTAATAGTCTCGTGGTAGAACTTTTGTTAATAGAGTCAGAGGTTCAGCCGTGCTCTAAATTTTCCGTAGTTTGAATCTGCCCTCATATAGTTTTTTTTCCTCATAAAGTTCAAAGAAATTCATTAATGTTTGTATATCAAGAGCAGGGACATGTTTGTGTGCATTTTGTTAGTGATTTTCCTGGAAAGAAGAGTCAAGCGATATTCTTCAGGCATGCGCGTCAATCTAACTTACATGAGCCACAACACGTTTCAGCGCTAGTTTGCTTCTTATTTAACTCAAATCAACAACAACTGGATGTTTCATATGCATTATATCCATGCAGAAAGATGACAATTTCGCCCCAAAAGCACATTGTTTTCACAAGTGTTGTAGCGAGTCATGCTCTTGCTGATATGGGATGCAAGGATAGTTTGAGTTTGAGCGCGCACATGTATCCGATAGAGAGCAGAGCCATTTGTGCTCGCGCATCACTTGGATGCACTCTCGACATTTGCCATTAAAATATCGCCATAGAAATGGCCTTAAAATAAACTATAAAAAAGGGTGAAGATCGTGTCTGAAAGCTCCAATTGATTTTTTATCAATTAAAATCAATGGAGAATATCTTGTATTTTTCCACGGGATCGGCGCCTATGGATCCAGGCTTAGCTGTGGAAATGCTGAAATAAAACCCACCTGTATTGAGGTTTCCTTGGGTTTTTCTCCACATCCAGCAGCTGATCAATGATTTCTGGAGCTTCGAGTTTCTGTCCAATCAGCAGCAGCAAAGCCATCATGCAGCGAACCTGGAAAAGCAACGATCGGTTATGATCTGAATGGAATACTAGCTACAACTATGGAATACTGCATAGTGTAGTAATAATACTACATAATGAAGAGGTCATTTCAACAGATTTATACATTTATATCAACTTTTTTTGACTCCAAGTTCGTCCAATGTACACAACAAGACGGTCTGGCGGAAGCTAGATATTTTACTTCATAACTTGTTAAATATGGATTTTTTTTTTCTTTTCGCTTTGCTTGAGAAGGCCTTTATTAACCCCCAGAGCCGTGTGGAGTATGTTTATGATGGATGGATGCGGATGGAAGCACTTTCAGCAGCTCATACTCGTGGGTCCCATTCACTGCCATTATAAAGCTCGGATGCATCAGGATATTTATTAAAATATCTCAGAGAGTGTTTATCAGAAAGAAGAAAGTCATATACACCTAGGATGGTGTTAGATAATTGCTCCCGAGGCGTTCCTCATCCCAGTCCTCTTAATCGGCAATTGAATGAACAATCTCAGCGCTGAGGGAGAGTATAAAGTCTCATTTTTATTTAGCTGGGTCGGATCGGAGGGGCACAAGGGGTGTAGTATAGATTTAACCAATGAGAGAGAGAATACATCAAATAGCTCAGTGTATCCCAACCCTGTTCCTGGAGGCACACCAACACTACGCATTTTCCAACTCTTCCTAATCAAACACACCTGATTCAACTCATCAGCTCGTTAGTAGAAACTCCAAGACTAGAAATGCATGGATCAGATAAGGGAGACATCCAAAACATGTACTGTTGGTGTGCCTCCAGGAACAGGGTTGGGAAACACTGAAATAGCTCATGGTATAGGAATGTGATACATATAGAAAAACGAGTCTAAATATGATCATCTCCCGGTCAGGTACCCATGCCTTCCTGGGGATCCAAGAAGACCCTCTCCCATACTTGCAATACAAAAGGCAGGGACCATTCGCTGTCTCCCCATTCGGCCATAGAGGCCTCAAACCTTACATGGGAGTGGTTCCGGTACATAAAGAAAACCAGATGTTATAGTATAGAATACAGCTTCAACAATACCTCTGTCTACCTTCCTTCAATGCTGAGACCAACACTTTAAACATAAAATCTTTCAGATGGTGATGAGGGTGAGTAAAGCTTGGGCTAATTTTCATTTGAAAGTGAACTAATCCTTTAAGTTTGCTGATACCCCCTAGTGGAGAACCACTGCTTTGGCATTGAAGGCCTCCTGCATGAGGTGGGCTCCTTACCTGGTGATAGAGGAAAGCAAGACCTTTGACCTGGAAGACATAGAGTTGGTGGGGGTCGTTAGGGCAGGTGGTGTTGAGTTGGGCTGGCTGGACGCTGGCAGACAAGATAGTCCTTTGGAACTGCAAGACTCCATTACCTACATCCATCTTACACAGGTTCCTGAAGTCATGTGTTCCCTCATACCTGCATGTCCAGGGAACATAAAAAAGCCATCGTGTCCAAGCACTTATAGGGACAGTTCACCCCAAAATGAACATTTTGTCATCATTTACTCACCCTCATATTGTTCTAAACCTGTATGAGTTTCTTTCTTCTGTTTGGTAACAAGACAGTTGATGGCACCCATTGACTTCTATAGTTGGAAAAAAATACTATGGAAGTCATGGGGTCCATCAACTGTCTGGTTACCAACATTCTTTAAAATGTCCTCTTTTGTGTTCAACAGAAGAAAGAAACTCAAAATGTTTAAATACTTTTTGAGTAATGTTTTTGAGATGTGGTTATAGTGTCAAAGTTTTCATCTACTGACCGTTTAGCAGCCTCTGCCATGCTTTCCACATCCAAGTCTCCACGAGGAAAGTAGTATCTGTATGTTCTGGACTGGCAGTCAAAACGCGCACTGAAGCCGCTTTCTACAGGGGCCCATTGCAGGATCCTAATGTCCTGTGGCAGGACTCGATTAAGTATCTTCACATAGGGTAACTCTTCTGCAGAAGCCTTGCCTTTGACCTCCACGTCAGCCGGGACAGTCACACCTAAACCTCCTCCATACTGCGTGGAGCGCAGATCAATAGATATAACCTGGAGAAAAAAAGTCGATATCAGGAACTGTACAGGACTGAATAAAATATGAAAATAAATTTATGAATATGCAGATCACAAAAAACTGCATAAATAAATGTAATGGCATAAATAATAATAATAATTAATATTATTATTATTTATTTTTAAATAAATCAAATGCATATTATGCTTTTAGTTGTTATAATCAAATGATAATTTATTATTGTGTCAAAATCAAATAATTAAAAATGGGTTTTAAAAAATTATCAGGCACTGACAGAAATACAGATATGTANNTATCAGGAATCCATGACTTTTCAAAATATGAAAATATATTTATGACTACATAAATCACAAAAAACGGCATAAATGTAATGCCATAAATATTATTATTATCATGATTATTAAAAATAATAATAATAATACATTTTTATTAAAATATTCACAATTCATGTTATGTTTTTAGTTGTTATAATTGAGTGATTATTTATTATTGTGTCAAAATAAAATAATTGGTTCTAAATACATAGATATAACCAAGAGAAAAAAAAGTGAATATCATGAATCCATAAATAAAAAAACATAAAAAAAGTATGACTAGTCAGATCACAAAAAAATCATTGATGTAATGGCATAAATAATAATAATAATTACTACTACAATATTTACAATTCATATTATGCATTTAGTTTGTTATAATCTAATGATTACTTATTATTTTGTCAATTTAAAATAATTAAAAATTGGTTCTAAATACAAGTTATTAGACACAATTTACAGAAATATAAATTGGTTGGATATAACCTGGAGAAAAAACTGAATATCAAGAATCCATAACGATATATTTAGATCACAAAAAACTGTACTAACAATTATTGTTTTTAAAATATGTCATTCATGTTATGCTTGCAGTTGTTACAGTTTAATTATTATAATTGTGTCAAAATTAAATAAGTAACAATTGGTTCTAAATATTGGTTATCAGGCACTGACAGAAGAATAAATGATATTGTCTCAGCTCTATAAAACATAATTCTTTCATTTCTATTTTCCACGATTGTGGGGAACCCTGAAAAATAAGAAAACATGATGAATATCATAATTCAGTCAAATCTGACCACAGTACCTGAGAGAAAGCACTGACTCCTTTATCTGTGCGGCCGCAGCGATGATAGTTGGAGGTCTGTCTGTCCTGGATCAGCTTAGTCTTCAGCAGTGCCTCAAACAGCCGGGCTTCAACGGTGTTGTCTGTGTTTTCTTGGACGGCGAAGCCCTGATATTGCCAGCCGAGGTATGCCAGCCGCAGTGCCACATGTCTGCGAGGGTGTGCAGAGAAGTCAAAGGGCCTCTCTGCTCCTCGTTTCTTCTGTTTGGATCTGTTCTCTTCACCTTCCTGAGGTTTGAAGCTGTCTGATGCTTCAGTCCTCTCCTCTGTCACAGCTCCAGCTCTCTCTCCTTTCAGCTGAGCTTTCAGTCTCCCCACCTCCTCCTCCAAAGCCTTCACACGAGCCAGCAGAACCTCTTCTGACATGGTTACAATAAACACAGATCTGTGAAATAAATAACAGAGATTTTCACTACAATGTGTGCATGTATATGAGTGCAGTTCTTGCTTATGTTAACAATAAACAGAGATTTGAGCAATAATTCACAGTGAGCTGCACATATCATCAGTGTATAATGACATTATTTAATTAGGTACATGTATGCAGTTCTCAAACAGATGCTCCTGTAGAATCTATAGAGACCTGGAGGTGCAAATCTCCACGTGTTTGTTTGCTCAACTTTCTGGGCTTCCTAATCATTTCATAAACATATAGTTTATAAAACTACAAAATACTGTCATTTAATTATACTTACATACTCCTCGAAGCTTCATAAAAATAGCGAAATTACAAATTCTGAACAGTAACTTTTAAACGCAGCATTGGCTTCCGTCAAGCCAACCTTCAAAATAAAAGTCTTGACACATTTTCTCTGGTATGTTGGAGATTTTGCACTGATTTATTCCAATGAATGTGCTATGTCTATCTTCCTCACTATTTAAAATAAAAATAAATAAATTAAATTAAATAAATAAAAATACAATAAAACTGATACATGTATTCTTACTTTACTGTAGTTGATTTTATAGTTTTTAAAATAACAATGTAATTATTATTATACATAATAAATATTATTTATCACTATGACCTAATTATTATAATAATTAAGTATATTTAGCATTTATTTAAATATGTGCTATGTCTGTCTTCCTCATTATTTAAAATAAAAAAATTTAAAAAAATTAAATGAAAAAATCAAAAATCAAATAAAACTGATACATGCATTCTGCTACTTTACTGTAGTTGAACAATGTAATTATTATTATACATAATAAATATTATTTATCACTATGACCTAATTATTATAATAATTAAGTACACTACCAGTCAAAAGTTTGGAAACATTACTATTTTTAATGTTTTTGAACGACGTCTCTTATGCTCATTAAGGCTGCGCTTATTTTATAATAAATACAGAAAAAAACTATAATATTGTGAAATATTATTACAATTTAAAATTATGGTTTTCTGTTTTAATATACTTTAAAATATAATTTATTCCTGTGATGCAAAGCTGAATTTTCAGCATCATTACTCCAGTCTTCAGTGTCACATGATCCTTCAGAAATCATTCTAATATGCTGATTTATGATCAATGTTGGAAACAGTTGTGCTGCTTAATATTATTTTATAACCTGTGATACTTTTTCAGGATTCTTTGATGAATAAAAATGTAAAAGATATCAGAATTTATTTAAAATAGAAATATTTTGTAACAATATACACTATCGTTCAAAAGTTTGGGGTCAGTAATTGTTTTTTTCTATTTTTTTTAAAAAATAAATTAATACTTTTATTCAGCACGGATGTGTTAAATTGATAAAAATTGATAGTAAAGATTTATATTGTTAGAAAAGATTTCTATTTTGAATAAATGCTGTTCTTTTTAACCTTTTATTCATCAATGAATCCTGAAAAAAGTATCACAGTTTCCAAAAAAATATTAAGCAGCACAACTGTTTCCAACATTGATCACAAATCATCATATCAGACTGATTTCTGAAGGATCATGTGACACTGAAGACTGGAGTAATGATGCTGAAAATTCAGCTTTGATCACAGAAATAAATTATATTTTAAAGAATATTAAAACTGAAAACCATCATTTTAAATTGTAATAATATTTCACAATATAATTGTTTTTTCTGTATTGATTATAAAATAAATGCAGCCTTAATGAGCATAAGAGACTTCGTTCAAAAACATTAAACACTTTTGACTGGTAGTGTATATTTAGCATTTATTTAAATATGTGCCAACTCAGGCTCCCAATCCTTCCTTATCTACCTGACTATTTTCCATATTTTCGTTTGCCACAGTTGCCTTTGGTTTTCTCACTATTGTTCTGTAAAGACTTTGATTTATTCTAATAATACATGTGCATTACACAGAACTGGAAAGTTTAATAATAATCATCCACTCGTTGCTATTTCGACATCACTTTCTATGTCTATGCTGTTAAACAGCCTCATAAAAGCTGGATATAGCAGTTGTTTATGTCATTATATGGATCACACACAATCATGTGATGAACACAACAGAGTTTCCTCGTTTTCTTTCAATCTGGAATTCTTATTGGTTGAAGCTCCTCAGAGGCCATTGAGCCAGTCTCGTGATTGGTCGTCTGCCTCTCCATTGACACGCATTGCTTCCTGCTCACGCGAAGGAAATCAATAGTAGAAAAGTTTAAAGTTTTCACCTACATCTGCAGCACCGATGCAACTGATGTCACAGAGCTCAAGATGAGACTCTGTCGCCGCGGCGCGCTGCTCGCGCTTTTCTTCGTTACATTGTTGCAGTCGGTCTGCAGCGACTTTGAGACTCTCGCGCATCTCAGAGCGAAAGCGAGCGATAAAACTCAGTCCAGAGCTGTGGTGGACCTGCTCAGGCGACTGCTGGGCAACAGATCTCGGGATTTCATCGTGTCAGTCAACAGGACTCTGTCTAATGACACTTTAGACGTGTGTGAGCTGCGATCCGCGAAAAACAACAAGATCGTAGCAGTGGGCAGCACGGGGGTCGCGGTGGCCACCGGGATATACAACTATCTGAAATACTTCTGCAACTGCCATGTGTCCTGGTCTGGAGACCAGTTAAATCTCCCCCGACCCCTGCCTCCTCTCACCGGCGTCCTGCGCATCAACACACCGCACAGGTGAGATGATGAAGCAAATTCATTTTATATTATCATATCATATCATATCATATATTATATTATATCATATCATATCATATCATATTATATTATATTATATTATATCATATATCATATCATAT
>RJVU01075378.1:549865-599779 GCA_003731715.1 Anabarilius grahami
ATATCATATCATATATATTATATTATATTATATCATATCATATATTATATTATATCATATCATATCATATATTATATTATATCATATCATATCATATCATATCATATATCATATATCATATATCATATCATATATCATATCATATCATATCATATCATATCAATCTTATATTATGTTATATCATATATTATATTATATCATATCATATCATATATCATATATCATATCATATATTATATCATATCATATCATATCATATATTATATCATATCATATCATATATATTATATTATATTATATTATATCATATCATATATCATATTATATCATATCATATCATATATTATATCATATCATATCAATCTTATATTATATTATATCATATCATATATATTATATCATATCATATATCATCTTATCTTATCTTATCTTCTCATATATGATATATCACATCACATCACATCTTATATTATATTCATTGATTGGTATTTTCAGTGATTCGAAATCGAGACAATAAATCATATAAATATTTTAAAGTTTCAAAATATATAAAACACATTCAACAGAGTATGAAATGGATTATTTTTATGTATTTTTTATTATTATTTATTTGTCACTGACCCATAGGGTGAATTCAGGTTGATTTGGACATTTTTTCCAAGTCATCTCAAAGGCAGAAAGTGTCCCAATCACCCTGAATTCAGCCCTTCATGACATCATATATAAAGAATGCCACAGATGAATGACATCACAGTGATGTCACAGTAGATAATTATGATGTGATTTCATTGTTTGACAACAGACCGATCACTGTAAACAGTCTCCAATTTTCTATCATAATAGATTAATAACTTTGAATAATTCAAGTTAATGAAGCTCTGGAGGATTTTTTTTAAACCTAAATGTTCCTTAGCATTTACATATTTATAATTTATTGTATTATTTTTGTTTACATTTTATTTAAATTTTACTCATTTTAAATGGTTGACATCTAAGGAATTCATTTGATTTAATTCTAACTCAATTCTATTTGTTGAATTTAATTAATAATATTGCTTGTAATCTGTTGCCAAAAGTTAAAGGTGCTACAGAGGATCTTTTCGTCGACTGAGAGACCAAAGACTGTTACTGAGTTTTTGAAATGAGCGCATGCGTAAGAACAACCCCCCTCCTTCACAGCTCAGTTCGAGGGAACGCCTCCCAAAACTCGTGCAGGAGTATTGGAACACGAGTGTTTACCACCAGCATGCGCTGTGCCGTGTTAGTGGATTCATTATGTCGGACTCACCGCAGGTAACTCATAATCTGCAGTTGTTACTCCTGTCTCCTGACAAAAACATTGCATGCGGCGCCTGTGGAGTGTGGAAAGTTACTGGAGCGCGCAGCTGCGCACGTCTCTCACAAGGAACGTCATGGCAGTGATTGACAAGCCAGAGGGCCAATCGTTACGCGATGATCGCGTAAACGATTGGCTGATGTTTTTAAGGCCCTACCTCGTGCACAGATGATGTATATTAATATTATTCCTTTCAGTGCGCCTAATAAATAGTCTTTTATCAGTTAGTAAAGACAGTTTCAAGTAATATTGCAAAAATGTATAAAACAAAACATCCTCTGTAGCACCTTTAATGGAGTAGATATAGCGTATTACTTTTTAACCAGTTCCAACTATTCCTGATTTTCACATTCACTTTTCTCCTCGTTTCTTGCCACCTTCCATACTTGGACTACAATAAAAATTAGCTAGATATTAATGATATTTGCCAATTTTGTTGTTTTCATACCTCTTTATGCCAGTTTTAAATATACTGGCAGTATTTTCACATACATTTTTTGCTTTAATTTTCTTGTGAATTTTGTGTAAAATGTTTTCATTTTAAATATTTTCATTTTAAATATATTTAAATATTTTATATTTATACAATTTTTATTTTTATTTGAGAAATAATCAGGTACTGACATTTAGGCTGTGTCCCAATTCGCATACTATCCATCCTAAATAGTATTTGAAAGTAGAATTAGTGTGTCCCAAATCGTAGTATGTTGAAATGAGTATTCCGAAGATACCCGGATGGTCTACTTTTTCCGGTTACAATCCGAAGTGCAGATCCGTGCACACTCTAACGGCTAATATTGCCCATAACACATTGCGCTGTTGATGAGGATTTGATTAGAACTACAAACATGAATAAAAAGTGTTAAAAAACTACAAACATGAGGGATGTGCGAGACCAACGGTTAAGCAGAGCGGTTAAAGGTTTAGTTCACCCAAAAATGAATTACGTCATTAATTACCCGCCCTCATATCGTTCCACACCCGTAAGACTTTCGTTGATCTTCAGAACACAAATTAAGATATTTTTGATGAAATTCAATGGTTCGGTGAGGCCTCCATAGACAGCAATAACATTCCCTTTTTCAATGCCCAGAAAGCTACTAAAAACATATTTAAATCAGTTCATGTGACTACAGTGGTTCAATATTAATATTATAAAGCGACAAGAATATTTTTGGTGCGCCAAAAAAACAAAATAACGACTTATATAGTGATGGCCGATTTCAAAACACTGCTTCATGAAGCTTCGGAGCATTATGAATCTTTTGTGTCGAATCATGATTTGGATCGTGTGTCAAACCGCCAAACTGCTGAAATCATGTGACTTTGGCGCTCCGAACAGCTGATTCGACACGCCGATTCATAACGCTCCGAAGCTTCCTGAAGCAGTGTTTAGAAATCGGCCATCACTATATAAGTCGTTATTTAGTTTTTTTTGGCGCACCAAAAATATTCTCGTCGCTTTCTAATATTAATATTGAACCACTGAACTCACATGAACTGAGGGGGAGTAATTAATTACATTATTTTCATTTTTGGTTGCACTTTCTTCCATTCATAATAGTATTAGTAATAGTATTTATTCTATATATAAAGTCTTTGTTGTAGCACAGATATCAAACAAAATACTAGTAACTAGTATCACTAGTTTTCTCAATGTGATCAATATAAACTATTTAATGTATTTTGCAATGTAAAGTAGTTCAGATTTGTTCAACTAAAACCATCATTTTAACCCACAAAGCATTTAAGATGACCAATACACACTTTATTAGCTGTCTAGGTAAGATTGTCTGTCTTTGTTCATTTTGTTGTATGTGTTTCTGCAGGCAGCTTGTCATTCCATGAGCAGTTGTTTTTGTTTCTTCTACATGTTCCCACGTAGATCCAATCAGGACAGCCCCCACTGTGTTGTGTGTGTGATTTGCAGGCCATTGAGAAAAAAATGCAGCATTGTTGATAGTTCTCTCTGCTATTGTTTTGTAGTAGCCAGACCTTTTTTGTCGTCTGATTGTGTTTGTCTTGTTAGTTCTGCATGAGCAGGCCTGTACTATGTGACTCTCAGAGACGCCGGCGAACAGTGATTTCCACACAATGTGAATATGACGTTATGAATGAGGTCGTGTTCCTTACAGCTCCGAAACAGTAAATAGCATTGCCAAGTAGGCGATAACAATCATTGAGCTGTGCCAGAAGATCTGTGGAGACCCTATTTCAGCAAATTCATCTATTTTAGTGTTTGTGTGACTCTAGGTTCAGGTACTATCAGAATGTGTGTACCCAGAGTTACTCCTCTGTGTGGTGGGATTGGCCAAGATGGCAAAGGGAGATTGATTGGATGGCACTGAATGGCATAAATCTTCCACTGGCATTCACTGGACAGGAGGTGCTATGGCTAGAGGTGAGAGTATTTCATTCAAAAGCTCAGTTTTAAAAGTGTATATGGTTGCAGTACATGCACTTACATGTACTTACAGTGTACTTACCTAAGAAAGTACTGGTTATATAAGGTAACTACATAGGTTAAAGGGTTAGTTCACCCAAAAATGAAAATTCTGTCATTTATTACTTACCCTCATGCCGTTCCACACCCGTAAGACCTTCGTTAATCTTCAGAACACAAATTAAGATATTTTAGTTGAAATCCGAAAGGCCTGCATAGGGAGCAATGACATTTCCTCTCTCAAGATCCATAAAGGTACTAAAAACACATCTAAATCAGTTCACGTGAGTACAGTGGTTCAATATTAATATTATAAAGCGACAAAAATATTTTTGGTGCGCAAAAAAACAAAATAACGACTTATTTAGTGAAGGCCGATTTCAAAACACTGCTTCAGGAAGATTCGGAGCGTTATGAATCAGTGTATCGAATCATGATTCGGATCGCATGTCAAACTGCCAATGGCTGAAATCACGTGACTTTGGCGCTCCGAACAGCTGATTCGATACACTGATTCATAACGCTCCGAAGCTTCCTGAAGCAGTGTTTTGAAATCGCCCATCACTATATAAGTCGTTATTTTGTTTTTTTGGCGCACCAAAAATATTCTCGTCGCTTTATAATATAAATATTGAACCACTGTACTCACATAAACTGATTTAAATACGTTTTTAGTACCTTTATGGATCTTGAGAGAGGAAATGTCATTGCTCCCTATCGGATTTCAACTAAAATATCTTAATTTGTGTTCCGAAGATTAACGAAGGTCTTACGGGTGTGGAACGGCATGAGAAATGACAGAATTTTCATTTTTGGGTGAACTAACCCCTTTAAGGTTGGGTTCGGGGTTAGTGCCTAGTTATTACCCAGTTATTGCAAATATTATAATAAGTACATAGTAAGTACTTGGGGAACAGGAGTGTACTATAAAGTGCTTCCATGTATATTTTCAGAGTATTGTGTTTTATATTTGCCTGTTTTCTTTTCCTGATGTACTGTAGGTTTATCTGTCTCTCGGTCTGAACCAGACTGAGATGGATCGCTTCTTCACAGGTCCAGCTTTTCTAGCGTGGAACCGCATGGGAAACCTGTTTCAGTGGGGAGGACCACTTCCTCAGTCCTGGCATGTCAAACAGCTCAACTTGCAGGTACTGAGCAGTCTTTTGATATGATAAAGTTCCTGAAAAACGCTGTCGTGAGGAGAGATGTGGTATTATTTTTCGAAGAGTTCAGAGATGTAGAAACAACATAAAGACAGTATATTTTAAATATTTGATCTAACAGGAAGGAAATATACAGAATAAAAGCACTAATCAAACACATTGAAGTTATTCAATTAAAGGGTTAGTTCACCCAAAAATGAAATTTCTGTCATTAATTACTCACCCTCGTGTCGTTCTAAACCTGTAAGGTGTTTGTTCATCTTCAGCAACTTAACCACCACTTTCAAGGTCCAGAAAGGTACTAAAGACATTGTTAAAATAGTCCATGTGACTGCAGTGGTTCAACCTTAATGTTATGAAGCGATGAGAATACTTTTTGTGTGCCGAAACAAAGCAAAAATAATTTTATTCAACAATATCTTCCATTCCGTGTCATTCTTTTACGCTGTTTACGTTCTGCACTTCCTACATAGACTCGGTATTGGCCGATGCTGTTCACGTGAGCAACACGACGCATGCGTGTAATGCTGACTCAGGAGGAGCCGACCAATTATGAGTTTTTCATTTTTGGTGTACTAACAATTTAAGTGTTTTGCTCGCACTGAATGTAGGCTCAACACCTAAGAGACATGTCAGTGAAAAACAAGAAACAGTCGATTTGTCAGGAGAGCAAAGACATCTCAAAATTGCAATAAATCAAGGTCGACACAACAGCGTCGTTAAACGTCTACAAACACAGTCTCAGTTAAGCTCAAGTGCTCAAAAATGGAATAAGTAAACCAATACCCTTCAAACAGATCTCTTCAATATAATGGATAAAATAATGTTAAGTAAAATTAAATAGTCAAAGCCTATTTGCACTGCATGTGCTGGTTTCACCCTCATCACTGGCTGCAGCCATGTTTTCATTTCATAGATAGATAGATAGAAATATAGACATTTAGATACACTTGCATTCGCATTAAGTAGCCAGCCTTGTTGACAAGTTTGGGTAGTGCAAACAATCCCCTGTAGATGCTGATATCGCTTCTTTTCTAGCAGAAATAAACTGCTGCAGAAAAAGTTAGCTGCCATGCAAAATGTAATGAGTAATTGTATTACTCATCACAAATGTATTGGAGTAAAGAGTGCATATACTTATTCAAAAATGTAGTCAAGTAAAGAGTAAAAATTTTAAGTAGCCAAAAAGATACTTCAGTACAGTAACTAATCACATTTACTCAAATACTTTACACTGGTGATATCTAGAGGCCTTCATAGAGACTTGTGGGTATCAATCATACAAAAGCCGCAGAGCAAAGCATTCCAACCACCCACAACACCCTAGCATTATGATGACAACTTTTGCATAGGCAAGCACCATCAGAAAATGTACAAATCTAGTTGCATATAAAAATTCTTTTAAACATTGTACCTTTTATATCTGCAGCTTAAAATCTTGGAGCGTATGAGATCTTTTGGGATGATTCCTGTATTGCCTGCTTTTTCAGGAATTGTACCTGAAGGTATTACCAGGTAATATTCCTCAAATCTGTCTTTCTTGCATTTTTCATGAGTGTAGATTTCAGATCTTGAAATCTTGTTTGTTGAGTAAATGTTTTATGGCTGTTAGAATTCCTTAATCTTGTTTAAGATATTTCTTTGGGTAATGTAAATACGTTATATGAAATAAATCATAGTATAAGAAGAAGGTTTTTAGTCATTTCAAATCACAGTATGGTCAAGCTGTTTTTACTAGCTGCTGCTTCAGACATATTTTACTGGACTGACCTGTTTTTAATATATATTGTTCAGCGATATGTTTAATTGATGTGTTTAAAAAGTATCACCTGACGTTTTGTCTTGTATTAAACTAAAAATATCTTTTATAGCTTTTTGTTAATTGCATGATTTTTGTTATTCGCCATGATGTGGCATTAAAAAATAATACATAATTTTTCTATGGATATGGCCAGTGCAATAAAAATGTGTAAAGAACCACTTGTTTTCGTCTATTTAGCAGCTATGTGATAGTGAAGACAGAAATAATCACATTTATCAATGTCCTCTAGGTTGTTTCCCCAAGCAAACGTGACCAAGCTGAGCCCCTGGAGCCATTTTAACTGTACTTACTCCTGCGCCTACGTGCTGGACCCACGCGACCCGCTCTTCCAGCGAATAGGAGCACTCTTTTTGACCCAGGTCATTACGGAGTTTGGAACAGACCACATTTACAACACAGACACCTTTAATGAGATGATCCCAGCCTCTTCTGACCCCACGTACCTGGCGTCTATCAGCCGTGCCGTTTTCAGTACTATGACTTCAGGTAACTATGCACCAACAAGTGTTTGATGTCGAAAATAATTCAAATGGTATTGTCCTAGACGTTGAAGTTGCTCATTTTTCTTTGGCAAAACGGATTGCATTTGCTCTAGTATTAAAACCCACAATTGACCTGTTTCTTTTCTGGGGCACAGTTGGGTTTCCCAACCACGTGATGGACTGAGGCATGGCACCCTCACAACTGCTTACACAGATGCGTAGATCACTTATTCTCTCCTGTTTGCTCTCTCTCTCTCTCTCTCTCTCTCTCTGGCAGTGGACTCTCAAGCAATTTGGCTGATGCAGGGCTGGCTATTTATCAGTGACCCTTCGTTCTGGAAACCAGACCAGGTCAAGGCCTTGTTACACGGCGTCCCCCTGGGGCGCATGATTGTCCTGGATCTCTTTGCTGAATCCATGCCTGTCTACTCTTCCACAAACTCCTTCTACGGCCAGCCGTTTATCTGGTGCATGCTGCACAACTTTGGAGGGAATAGCGGTCTTTTTGGAACGGTGGAGAGCATTAACTCCGGCCCCTTCAATGCCATCCGCTTCCCGAATTCAACCCTAGTGGGTTTGGGTTTGACTCCCGAAGGCATCGAACAGAATCCAGTTGTTTACGAACTCATGAGCGAGCTGGCCTGGCGCAAAGAACCCGTCAACCTTTCCAAGTGGGTATCGCTGTACGCCTTGCGGCGCTACGGTAGCATGGATGAGAATCTGGCGGTGGCCTGGCAAATCTTGTTTCATAGCGTGTACAACTGCACTCTTCCACAATACAAGAACCATAACCGGAGTCCTTTGGTACATCGGCCGTCCATGCACATGCAA
Organism: Anabarilius grahami; assembly: GCA_003731715.1. Taxonomy (NCBI): domain Eukaryota; kingdom Metazoa; phylum Chordata; class Actinopteri; order Cypriniformes; family Xenocyprididae; genus Anabarilius; species Anabarilius grahami. The sequence goes on from RJVU01075378.1 coordinate 557,943, forward strand.
ACAGACATTTGGTATGAACCGGCTGACCTCTACAAGGCATGGAAGCTTCTGTTCGAGGCCTCATCAGGATTTGTCACTCTGGAAACCTTCCGGTATGATCTTGTGGACGTCACGCGACAAGCTCTTCAGCTTCTTACAACTGAATTCTACAAGGAAATACGGAATGCTTTCCAGGTAAACACAAACTTAATGTTTGTGGTTGATATTGGTGAACCAGTCCTACTACATTACTAGTTGAAAATTTAGGTTGACGTTTTCTGCAGTCTAAATCAGAGTACAGTTGTTTCTGGCGATGCCTCTGTAGGTGGAAGTACCGATCCAGTGTCTACAAAGCGAACGTGCAAAGACTAAGTTAAACGCCCTTTACAAAAAAAGGTAAAACAACGATGTTGGACGATTTTGAAGTTGGAGGGAAAAATGAGATGGAGATTTCCGCTCTACTGCGGTACTTCCACCTACGTCACGTGTGAGCTTTCCATCTTGATTATGTAATGTGTGGAGCAGAGCTAAGATGAGCATTTGTGGTTAAAAAGTATATAAATTTTAATTTTTTTTTAGAAAATGACTGATCTTTTTACTAGATAAGACTCTTATTCCTTGTCTGGGATCGTGTAGACCCCTTTGAAGCTGCAATGAAACTGCAATTTGGACCTTCAACCCGTTGTACCCCAGTGAAGTCCACTATATGGAGAAAAATCCTGGAATGTTTTCCTCAAAAAGCTTTTTTTTTTGTATATAAGCTAATATAGTGCATATATTTAGTGAGAGTTCATTTTTCTAGTGAACTAACTTGCTGTGGACACTAAATGACTTGCCTGAGGTAAATGTAATGCTACGTGAGATATTATTCTCAAGCTGTTTTATTGATGTCTTTCCGCGGTTGAAACACTGAGAGTTTACACATAAACATATCTATGTATAGATCGTCTGTTCTTCTTCTGCGCTTTTTCCTGTTGTGGTAGTTAGCAAACAGCATTGCATTACCGCGTGTGCCCCCTTCTATATTGGAGTGTGGATCGCCTATGACTGACTATATTCGTTGTCTGACTATGCACCAAACCGTGACGTCCATACTGTGAATACATGTAATATATATATATATATATATACAGTGGGTACAGAAAGCATTCAGACCCCCTTAAATTTTTCACTCTTTGTTATATATACCATTTGCTAAAATCATTTGTTCATTTTTTTCCTCATTAATGTACACACAGCACCCCATATTGACAGAAAAACACAGAATTGTTGACATTTTTGCAGATTTATTAAAAAAGAAAAACTGAAATATCACATGGTCCTAAGTATTCAGACCCTTTGCTCAGTATTTAGTAGAAGCACCCTTTTGATCTAATACAGCCATCAGCCTTTTTGGGAAAGATGCAACAAGTTTTTCACACCTGGATTTGGGGATCCTCTACCATTCCTCCTTGCAGATCCTCTCCAGTTCTGTCAGGTTGGATGGTAAACGTTGGTGGACAGCCATTTTTAGGTCTCTCCAGAGATGCTCAATTGGGTTTAAGTCAGGGCTCTGGCTGGGCCATTCAAGAACAGTCACGGAGTTGTTGTGAAGCCACTCCTTCGTTATTTTAGCTGTGTGCTTAGGGTCATTGTCTTGTTGGAAGGTAAACCTTCGGCCCAGTCTGAGGTCCTGAGCACTCTGGAGAAGGTTTTCGTCCAGGATATCCCTGTACTTGGCCGCATTCATCTTTCCCTCGATTGCAACCAGTCGTCCTGTCCCTGCAGCTGAAAAACACCCCCACAGCATGATGCTGCCACCACCATGCTTCACTGTTGGGACTGTATTGGACAGGTGATGAGCAGTGCCTGGTTTTCTCCACACATACCGCTTAGAATTAAGGCCAAAAAGTTCTATCTTGGTCTCATCAGACCAGAGAATCTTATTTCTCACCATCTTGGAGTCCTTCAGGTGTTTTTTAGCAAACTCCATGCGGGCTTTCATGTGTCTTGCACTGAGGAGAGGCTTCCGTCGGGCCACTCTGCCATAAAGCCCCGACTGGTGGAGGGCTGCAGTGATGGTTGACTTTCTACAACTTTCTCCCATCTCCCGACTGCATCTCTGGAGCTCAGCCACAGTGATCTTTGGGTTCTTCTTTACCTCTCTCACCAAGGCTCTTCTCCCCCGATAGCTCAGTTTGGCCGGACGGCCAGCTCTAGGAAGGGTTCTGGTCGTCCCAAACGTCTTCCATTTAAGGATTATGGAGGCCACTGTGCTCTTAGGAACCTTAAGTGCAGCAGAAATTTTTTTGTAACCTTGGCCAGATCTGTGCCTTGCCACAATTCTGTCTCTGAGCTCTTCAGGCAGTTCCTTTGACCTCATGATTCTCATTTGCTCTGACATGCACTGTGAGCTGTAAGGTCTTATATAGACAGGTGTGTGGCTTTCCTAATCAAGTCCAATCAGTATAATCAAACACAGCTGGACTCAAATGAAGGTGTAGAACCATCTCAAGGATGATCAGAAGAAATGGACAGCACCTGAGTTAAATATATGAGTGTCACAGCAAAGGGTCTGAATACTTAGGACCATGTGATATTTCAGTTTTTCTTTTTTAATAAATCTGCAAAAATGTCAACAATTCTGTGTTTTTCTGTCAATATGGGGTGCTGTGTGTACATTAATGAGGAAAAAAAATGAACTTAAATGATTTTAGCAAATGGCTGCAATATAACAAAGAGTGAAAAATTTAAGGGGGTCTGAATACTTTCCGTACCCACTATATATATCGTACTGATTGGGTAGATCATTTGAACGTGCTCCTCCCGAACTTTGTTAATTGAACATCATTTTTGGGTTCGCTACTGTGGTGCGCTCCCAGCTTTCACATTACCCATTTACCACATTTCACATTATTTTTTATATCAACTGTGCTCTGTTTCGAACCTACACTGCCAGTGGGAAAGCCCCATAGTGTGTACAAAATTACAGCTTTGAAATATTATTTACTTGTTTGATTCTCAGGCCCAAAAGCTTCCTGACCTCCTGACCGCTGGTGGCGTGCTTGTCTACGATCTCTTACCTGAACTGGATCGCCTCCTTTCCAGCAACGAACACTTCCTTTTGGGGGTGTGGCTTGAGCAGGCCCAGTCTCAGGGTGTGGACGAGCACGAGGCACAGCTGTATGATATAAACGCACGAAATCAGATCACCCTTTGGGGACCCGATGGGGAAATCCTGGACTACGCCAGCAAGGAGTGGGGTGGTCTAGTGGAAGACTATTATTTACAGCGCTGGGGCTTGTTTGTCAATACGCTAGTGGAGTGTCTGGACAGAGGAAGACCTTTCAAACAGGACGTGTTCAACCAGGCTGTGCTCCAGGTTGAGAAAGGGTTTGTCTACAACCAGAGGAAATATCCGTCCAAACCACTAGGCAACACATATGACATTGCAAGACGGATCTTCCTCAAATACTACCCATATGCACTGAAAAGCCTAAAATGAAGAGAACTTGATCTACATAAACTGACCATAAAACATTTAGGGATCAAACTGAAATGGTGGCCAACAATGGTCAAAACACCAGCTTGCATTTTATTTATCTTTTTACTTTCTTTTAAAATGATGCCCAAACTATTATGAAAGACTAATGTGGCATTCTAAGAAGTCTTGTAGAAACTTCTGATTGCTTTATATATCAGATACTGAGGTTGAATGTGTTTTTGCAAAAGCACAATGCCACTCAGAATGTCAGCAGCAGCACAATAATTGTTGAATTTTTAGGCCTGAAACAAATGATGTTCAAGTATGCGATCTAGTTAGCTTAGTTTTGCACAACCTTCTTAATGCAACACAAGTACACTTTGCATTCTCATTGAGGGGTGCGATAGCGGGCATTAGCAGTGGCAAGAAAGAAACTGCAGAAAATCTTGCTGAGAAAATTAGTTATTTCTATCGCCCCCTTGAGGACTGTTAAATGTGCTTGTGATGAGTTGGCCAAGCATTTGTGTCTGTGTTTGTGTATTTGTGTAGAGTATGTTCCTGGCCTTAGTCTTACCACTGTGCTAGTACAAAAAAAATGAATTTTTTTCAGGTTTCTGATGACATTTCAGGTTTTTATGTGTCAAATATACTGTATATACTTAATCTATTTTGTCACCCCTATGAATTGTGGACATGAAGACATTGTTGTAACTTTGCTGCTTTGTAATATTAAAAGAAACTGGGTCATTCCTCCCGTCTAGATCTGCCAGACAACACACTGCTACAGAAGTTGGCTAACATTGTTTGTTGTGGTTTTTCAATTATAAATTAGATGCGCAAATATCTTTGAAATGAGCCGGTGAAGCATTCTTCAGATTGATTTAACAGTTTTAGGAGCTTGTTGTAAACATTGTTTAGATTTTAGTTTTTTAGTTACTCTCAGACAGATAGTCACTAAGACCTTGTACATTAGAAATTGCTGAAATTGAAAAGTTATTTTTGTATTTTTGTCAAATAAAATCTGTACTTTTAATAATTTTTAGTAGTCTGTCATAAATAGCTACAGTCAAAGGCCCTCAAATGAAGCATTATTATTATTGATAATATTATTATATAGAATAATTACTCTTATGATCTCTCATTTCTGTAGGACACAGGAAAGTTGAAAAGAGTTCGGCACAAATAACTAATTTGCCCGGTTTCAAAGACAAGGTTTAAGCCTAGTACCAGACTAAAATGAATGTTTGAGCTGTTTTAAATGAAAGCAACTTGCACTGACATGTCTTAAAATATGTCAGTGTCATTCCTTTGTCTAAAGATGGACACCAGTAATGTTTATAAAAGCTACTTAAATGTCCTAATTTAACTAAGGCCTAATCCTGGCATAATTTAAGCCCTGTCTGTAAAACCAGGACATTGTGTTTCTAGCCCTATTAAGATGAAATTGTGTGAAAATATTTCTGAATTATTATCCTGACTAGAACTTGATCTGAAAAGAGAGATTATTTCATGAATAATATTTAATGCTGATTAAAAAAAAAATAGTTTCTTTAAATAATTTGAAATAACAAGAATTTTTCTTATTTGGTGACAAATTAGTTCGTAAGCGTTCGAAGAAATTGAAAGCCTATAAACTACATTTCCCATGATTCATTAGGGCAGGAACTCTCTCTGACAGCCAATCAGCAGTCAGTATTCCAGCACATGGCCGTCTAGGTCAACTGGACATGAGTTCGTTCTCCTGAGCAAAACATTAGTGTTTTATATGGTCATTATGACGAAGGCTGACATTAGACAGTTGTCTTCTGCAATATCATTCCGCATTTAGCATTTCTCAACACCCTAATCGGCAGAATATACTAGGTAGGTTTTGCTGAAGTAGTCTGTTGTTGCTTTATGTTGTTCCGGATCAGCTGTGTTGTTTTTGCACTATTCAGGAATCATTCATCGATATATAAGAAATATAAGAGCTCAGCAATTGTTCAGAGTCTGTTACTACTTTAAATTAATAAATTATTCAGTCAATTAGTTATTAAAGGTATCTGCATATGTATATGAAATTTCTCTATTCTGTTGTTTTCTTGTTTTATTCTGAATATTAGTCATTTTTTGGAGTTCGTTCCACAACTAAAAGCAATATTTCCAGTCTATTTTATTGAATTAATTGAATCATAATTGCATGATTAAGAGTTGTACTTTTTATAGATTCTAATTTATTCTATTTTATATTTTATGTTCATTTAACTTATATAGTGCCTTTCCAGAGCTCAAATACGCTTTACATAAGTATAATAATAATAATAATAATACATAAAAGATGAACAGTTGTAGGTAAAAACAAAAGATGATCACATTACATAGACAAAAAAAACATAACTATATAATCATTTAATTGTTGTATTCATTAGTTGCAGAGTAAGTGTTTTAGATATACATTTTCATAGTATCTATAAAGCATACTCTTAAAGCAGTTGTTCATGATCACTGTGTGAAATGTGTTATTTTTAATCAGATCTGTATTATATCTTCTAGCATCTCAGTCACCATCAGCTGTCAATCATGTCCATGTTCAGCACCGGTATCCTGGTCCTTACATCTCCGTTACATGTTCTTCCTCTCCGCATTGCGCCTGTACTCACGTCTGCCGCCCAGGTGGTTGAGCGCACACTTTACGTCCATCTCCACCCCGGCCTGAACTTGGGCACAGGTGGACAGGTGCGGCCCGTCTACATCCCACCCGTGGTGGATCTTTGCACTCTCATCTCCCGCCTTTACAGCAACGCAGCTGACATTTGCTCGCACCTTGACGTCAGGGTGCTGCTCACTAATGTCCGTGGCCAACCGGCTGCTTTGAGTGGAAACAACGGCCCGTTTCCCACCCCACAGACGCTGTCCCACTCGCCAGAAGTAGTGCTGACAGACTTCCCCATCCAGGATTCAGGCCAGTCCTCGCTGGTCACCCAGTGCTTGCAGAAGTACGCAGGTCACTGCTACGTCTGCACCCCGAGTCTCTCATCTGTGCTTCTGTACACGCGACTAAAAGAGGTTAGCGGCGAGGAAGATGATGATAGAGGAGGAAGAGGTGCACAATTAAAACCCTTAGAGACATTCAGTGATGTCGTTGTTGGCGGGACTTTTGACCGTCTACATGGAGCCCACAAGACCCTGCTGAATATTTCCTGTCTGCTGGCAAATAGACGTTTTGTCATTGGTGTGTGTGACCAGGAACTACTAAAAAGTGAGTGGAGAACCTCCAGAAAGATTTACAAGTTTGTAGGATGAATAACTAGTAGAGTATTGTCTATTGTTTTCTGTACAGGTGATTTATAGATGAATCAAATATAATTGATGAATTTTGCAACATCAACACTGAATCAACATATTTGAGCGGAATAACAATTCTTCTGTAGAGCTGCTTATTCACTCTTAAAAAAGGTTCTTTATTGGCATCAAAGGGGACCTATAATGCTCCTTTTCACAAGATGTAATATAAGTCTCTGGTGTCTCCAGAATGTGTCTGTGAAGTTTCAGCTCAAAATACCCCACAGATCATTTATTATAGCTTGTCAAATTTGCCCCTATTTGGGTGTGAGCAAAAACATGCTGTTTTTGTGTGTGTCCCTTTAAATGCAAATGAGCTGCTGCTCCCGGTCCGCTTTCCAAAAGAGGGCGGAGCTTTAACAGCCCGTGCTTTGGTTGCTCAACAACAACAAAGCTGGAGAATCTCACACAGCCAAAATGAGGATTTGTCAGTAGCGGTGTTCAGCCTTACATTGCTCAAACCGGAGTCGACACTGATGGAGAGACTCAGGAAGAAGTTACAACTTTTAGAATGAAACTGGACATTTCTGAATGGTTAGTGGATACATTTATGTAGTTGCTGTGTAGTTGATTCAACTCATCGACTAGCATGTGCCGTCATGTTAATCTTTTGTGCAAATCCAGTGTTGAATTGACCCTCATTTGTGAAGCAGCCCGGCGTAAAATGACGGCATGTCAACAACACTCTACTACAACAACTCTTCCTCTTCTCTAAAGCAGCCCAACATGGCCTCACCCCCTTTGTTGCATGCTCTCGGAGGCGGGGTTTATGTCAATTTTAGGGTTAGTGATGTCACCAACCCCGAATTCTTTAAAAGAAAATTTCTCCATTTGCATTAGACTTTGAGCGTCGTAACTTTGCAGATGTTGTTTATGCTCAAACAGCAACATTACACTCTAACTAAAGTTAAAAAAGTGAAATCATAATCAACCACCCCTTTAATGGTTCCATGGAACCTTTCCATTCTACAAAAGGTTCTTTATGGTGAAAGGTTTCTATAGATTATTAAAATGTTCTTCACAGAAAAAAAATTTCTTCTTTAGAACTGTTCACTGAATGTTTCTTTGGGAAACCAAAAATGGTTCTTTAAGGCATTGCTGCGAAAACCCCTTTTTGGAACCTTTATTTTTAAGAGTAGCTGAATTGAACTCATTTCATAATTGATGAACTTTACACAGTTATTAAACTGAACTGAATCAACACTAAACTGACTTGAGCTGAATAATGATATACTGTCTTTTTAGAGCTGCTTTACAGCAGAATTTGAATTTGTCTCATATTTAATTATTTGCATCATTGATTCTATTATTTCCCTGAAACAAAACAATCTGTTTTATATATATATATATACAGTACAGTCCAAAAGTTTGGAACCACTAAGATTTTTAATGTTTTTAAAAGAAGTTTCGTCTGCTCACCAAGGCTACATTTATTTAATTAAAAATACAGTAAAAAACAGTAATATTGTGAAATATTATTACAATTTAAAATAACTGTGTACTATTTAAATATATTTGACAAAGTAATTTATTCCTGTGATGCAAAGCTGAATTTTCAGCATCGTTACTCCAGTCTTCAGTGTCACATGATCCTTCAGAAATCATTCTAATATGCTGATTTGCTGCTCAAGAAACATTTATGATTATTTTCAATGTTGAAAACAGTTGTGTACTTTTTTTTTCAGGATTCCTTGATGAAAAGAAAGTTCAAAAGAACAGCATTTATCTGAAATACAAAGCTTCTGTAGCATTATACACTACCGTTCAAAAGTTTGGGGTCAGTAAGAATTTTTATTTTTATTTTTTTGAAAAGAAATTAAAGAAATTAATACTTTTATTCAGCAAGGATGCATTAAATCATTCAAAAGTGGCCGTAAAGACATTTATAATGTTACAAAAGATTAGATTTCAGATAAACACTGTTCTTTTGAACTTTCTATTCATCAAATAATCCTGAAAAAAAATATTGTACACAAATATTTTGTACAATTGTACACATTAAATGTTTCTTGAGCAGCAGATCAGCATATTAGAATGATTTCTGAAGGATCATGTGACACTGAAGACTGGAGTAATGATGCTGAAAATTCAGCTTTGCCATCACAGGAATAAATTACTTTGTGAAATATATTCAAATAGAAAACAGTTATTTTAAATTGTAATAATATTTCACAATATTACTGTTTTTACTGTATTTTTAATTAAATAAATGTAGCCTTGGTGAGCAGAAGAAACTTCTTTTAAAAACATTAAAAATCTTAGTGGTTCCAAACTTTTGGTCTGTACTGTATATCAGTATAAATGTGACTTGAGGAGAGTTCAAGACGTTTTGCCACCATTGTTATCAACTGATAAACCACTTGGAAATGTGGTGAAACAGTTTGAACCACAAAAAAACGTCTAATTTCATAAATTTATTCTTAAATGTGTCTCTTTTTTTTACTGTAATGTGTAGATAAGGTCTTGAAGGAGTTGATCGAGCCATACAGTCAGCGAGTGCAGAAGCTCCAGGACTTTCTGAACGACGTAAAACCGTCACTCAAGTACGAAATCGTTCCTCTCTCTGACCCCTTTGGCCCCTCTATAAGCGACCCTGAGCTGCAGTGCATTGTGGTCAGCGAGGAGACGAGGAAAGGGGGAGAAGCTGTCAACAGGAAGCGTGTGGAAAATGTGAGAACGTTGTTTGTTTTCTGGTGCATATAAAAAGCTTTTGTTGTTACACCAGAAACCCACAATCATGACGTACAGTAGCTCAAAATGTATTTGGACACTTATGTGATTATGTTAGTTAGATAATAAAACAAATATACACTATGGTTCAAAAGTTTGGGGTTAGTTAGATTTGTTTTTTTAATAATAGGAAAATAATACTTTATTCAGTGAGGATGCATTAAATTAAACAAAATTGACAGTAAACACATTTTAAAAATCTTACCGACCCCAAACTTTAGTACAATAGTGTATTATATAATATCAAGAATTTTAGTTTCTACATTATAATGCTTATAAATGAGTCTTTTGCGCTGGAAGTTTAATGTGCATTTATTGTCACCTCTCAAATGTTTAATCCTCTGTAAGTCATAAACTAGACGTTTGTGATCTTTGAACGTCATTATCCACGTGAGATCAGTGTGGCTGTGTTAATATGTTGACCACAGTGCATTTGGACTTTGCTGTTGTCTACTTTTGGCCAGTTTTTGGTCATTTATTTGTTTATAGTGTGAGATTAAGTGATGGTTTCTGTGCAGGGATTGGCTGAACTGGTTCTGTACGAGATCCAGCTGTTGAAAGACGCCCATCACGCTGACATCGAGGAGGAGAAGATCAGCTCTTCCAGCCTGAGAACACGATTGCTGGGAACGCTGCTCAAACCTCCATCTGTATGAACATCCCATAGTCACTAGTACTAAAAATTCCACAATCACATAATGTACTTCATCTGTTCATCCATCTATCATTCATTAGTCCATAACTGGGTAACACTTTATTTTAAAGTAATGTAGTTGCACGATACTACATGTACTTACTATAGTAATAACAGTTAATTATGCATAATTACAAGTACCTAACCCTAAACCAAACCCTAACCGCAACTGTATAGTAAGTGCATGTAATTAATTAATATTACTCGGTACTTATTTGAGTAAGTACAATGTAACGACGTCATATTAAAATAAAGTGTAACCCATAACTATCCTATTTGAAACTGGCATATTTTAACTATAGCATGTATTATTGAAAAAGGTCTTATGCATGAGGACTTGGTGAATAGTGTGTTCTTCATCAGGATGAATGGGTACATAGGAGACCTATCAGGCAGTTTTTTGTCCCTGAAATGTTTTTCAGTGCAGGATTATGGACAAAAAGCTTGTTAAGCAAAAAGAGTGACAGACCTTATTGTCTCCTCTTTAACACTGGGTCTCCAGACATTAATTTAAAGAGTCACGCCAGTGTGACTGCGTACGAAATTTAATGAAATGTGCATGTTGATCATGTGATTACTGATTTGGCTCAGCTGCTACTGCTTTTTTTTTTGCCCTCCCTTTTGAGATTATATATTTACTCAAGTTTGCGGTCAGAAAGATTTTAAAATGTTTTCAAAGAAGTAACTTATGCTCACTGCATTTATTTGATCAAAAATACAGTAAAACAGTAATATTATTACAGTTCAGATTAACTGTATTTGAATAAGTTTTAAAATGTAATTTATTATGAATTTTCAGCATCATTACTCCAGTCTTCAATGTCACATGATCCTTCAGAAATCATTCTGATATGCTGATTTACTGCTCAAGAAACATTTCTTATTATTATCAATGTTTTTAACAGTTGTGCTGCTTAATATTGTTGTGGAAACCATGATACATTTTTGACAGTTTTTTTTTTTGATGTTCAAAAGAAGTGTTTATTTGAAATAGAAATCTTTTGTATTATTATAAATGTCTTTAACTGATCCATTTAATGCACCCTTGCTGATTAAAAGTATTAATTTCTTTTTAAAAATTCCTGACCCCAAACTTTTCAATGATAGTGTACATTCATATATAGAGCAAATATTCATTTAACCTTCTTTTAAGATCAAATGTATTATTTTTAACACATTGAAAAACTAAATGGGTTCTTTCAGATAATCTACAGAGTAAACATATATTAATTATGTTGGCTTGACAATATGTTTACACAACCTTATATATATGTTTACAACCACCAAACTCGGCTCAGACCTTCAGAATGTTCCGATTCTGCGTTCTATATCTTTTCTAACTGATCCGACTTACGTTTTTCGTTAAACGGATGATCAAAACTACGAAAAGTCCCATAGACTTTCACTGAGGGGGTCAAAACTTTTGTACAATAAGACTTATAGAGTATTTAAACTGTCTATCACTAGCACTGCTTAATGACTATCCTATGACAACATGTTAAAACATGCTGGCAACATGCTAATTCATGCTATCAGGCTCAGCATGCTAAAACAGGTTAGCAACATCCTAAAAAACAATCTCTTTCTTTCTTTCTTTCGCTCTCTCTTTCTTTCACTAAATTTAAAGATTATAAAACTTTCAAACTTTCATAGAGCTTTGTCAAGCCAACATCAAAGTTTCTACAAACTGTTCAATCTAGCATTTTTTGTTATTTAATGTCATGTGACAAAAGTTTATATATTATAAAATATGGTCATTTGATCATATGTAATGTGATATATTTTAGCATTTAACTTGGTGTTAACATTTGAACTCTCGGTCTAGTTTTAATAGAGATTCAAGTTATTGTATTTTACTTTGATTTTATCCACATAAATTTAATTTCCTGTTCTTCTGTTTCCAGCCGCAGCCGGATCTGCCTCTGGATCCGTATGTGATTGGTCTGACGGGCGGCAGCGGGTCGGGCAAGAGCTCTATAGCACACAGACTGGAGGGTCTCGGCGCCATGCGGATCGACTGCGATCAGCTCGGTCATGAGGCTTACCTGCCGGGAACATCCGCCTACCAGAAGGTCATCCAGGAGTTCGGCTCAGGTATGGAGAGGAGACGTTGAAATTACCTAAAAGAAAGTAGTTCACGTTCATTGTAAGTTCATTGTACTTTTAGAAAAAAGGCAACGTGAACTCAACTGATTAATCTGAATGAGTTGCAGTAGTTTCCAACAGGCTTTGCGTCAGACTGTATATGAAGAATAACACTGTAAAAAAATGATATAATGTCTAAGTCATAGTAACATATGTTTTTCCATTACTCCATAACTTCCATAACTCATTGAAATGATTAAACCAATTTCAACATCATTTTCTAAGTTATTCAGGATTTAACTTGGTAAAAATATTTAAAAATGAGTTAAAATTACTTGTACAGCCAATTTGATTATACTTAAAATTTAAAGCAGCAACTGAACTAAAGTGTTTAAGTTAATATGATGTTTATTCATTCAAAATGTATTATTTGGTAGGTACTTCAATTAAATTGCAATTAACATGTTTGTGTAGTACAACATCAAAATTTAAAGTTCTACTCATTTAATCTTTGAGTTCAACTGGACTTATGCCAACATACAGTGTAATGAATCTCAGTTTGTACTGGCCTTTTGCAGATTTTCCTCTCAGAAAACGTGAAAAATGTCAGTTAATCAGTATTTTTGTTTGTTTCTCTTTGCCATCAGATATTCTTAATGAGGATAAGACCATTAACAGACGAGCACTGGGTGGAAAAGTATTTGGTAACCAGGTACTTTAACGCTGCTGATAAATGTAATTGAATTCAGAACACATAGTTTTCATCCTGCATATAATGTGTTTGTGTGCATGTTTCTGTATGTGTTTTCCAGGAGCGTCTGAAAGCTCTGACAGATATTGTGTGGCCTGAGATTGCTTTGCTGGCGAAGAAAAGAATAGAACAAGCAAAAGAACAGGGTGAAGCATTTTATCTCTGATCCACTTCATTCTTGTGCTGTCGCTGAGAATAGTTTCTGATTTAAATTGGACACTTTTCTGGGTGAGTGTGATTAATTCTCTCTTCCTGGTTTCAGGTAAGGGTGTTTGCGTGGTGGATGCAGCCGTTTTGCTCGAGGCGGGATGGACGTATTTGGTGCATGAGGTTTGGGTGGCCACCATCCCAGAGGAAGAGGTACCAAAACTTTAATATAGCCCCACAGGGTTTTTTTTACATTGTAAGTTTAAAATGTCTGAGAGCACTTTCTGAGATTCAAAATCAGATTTAAACCTGGAAATAAACACATTTAAAAAAAAAATTAAAAACAAAGATGCATGAAAAGAACCTTGTATTAAATATTTTAGATCGTGCACTGTTCAGTGAGATGTTGTTGAAAGAAGTCTCTTCTGCTCACCGAGGCTGCATTTATTTGATCAAAAATAGTCTAATATTGTGAAATATTCTTACAATTTAAAATAACTGTTTTCTATTGTAATATGTAATTTATTCCTGTGATCAAAGCTGAATTTTCAGCATCATTACTCCAGTCTTCAGTGTCACATGATCCTTCAGAAATCATTCTCATATGATGATTTACGGGTCAGGAAACATTATCAATGTTGAAAATAGTTGTGCTGCTTCATATTTTTTTCAGGATTCTTTAATGGACAAAGTTCAAAAGAACAGCATTTATTTGAAATGTAACTTTTAAAATTGTCACTTTTGATCAATTTTATGCATCCTTGCTGAATAAAAGTATTTTCTTTAAAAAAAAAAAATTCTTGCTGACCCCAAACTTTTGAACGGTAGTGTAAGTGCTTGTGGCATTGACCATGTGACTCTTTGTACAGATTATTTTGCTGATAATATAAATTGTATACGCACACACACTTAAACACACAGAATACGTGGAAGATGTAGTCCGCCAAGACCAAATATATTGTCATATTCATTAACACGCTAAAAATATTCAGAGTTGTCATGATTGAAATATTGGGATATTCTAGATGTGTTAATTCTGGTGTCTCAGGCAGTGAAGCGTATAGTCCAGCGTGACCGTGTGAAGGAGGAAGATGCCTTGAGGAGACTGAAGAGTCAGTGGCCGAATGCAAAGCTGATTGAACATGCTAACGTAGTGCTGTGCACACTGTGGGAACCTGACGTTACTCAGAGACAGGTACACCAAACACAGAGGATGTGCTTTATTAACCTCAAAACATGCAGCTAATCAAAAATGCATGCGTGTCTCCCTAGGTATTGAAAGCCTGGAATCTATTACAGCATCGGATTCAAAAGAGGCGAGAAACCAGATCTTCACTCTGAGTGCTCGACAGACTTCTATAAAACTAGATCAACACTTTCAGAATTAGTGATGGTTTTTCTTTATCATTTCAGAGGCATAAACCTGTTTAATCATTTTTGTTGCATCAAAAGCCTGTATCCTTCATAAGCAAATAAGCCAGTATCAGTTATAGCTCTAATGCTGCAAAATAGACAAAATACCAGCATTTTTAATCGACCTGTAATATACAGTTTACCATATATTCTTTTGCCTATTGTTAGAACTATGGTCAGTTTAGATTTAGTTTTCAGCTTGTCATTTCAGTTATTTTTGTTATTTTCAGAGACAAAGGCTTTGAAATGATTGTGTAGATTATACATTCTGAAAGTGAGAAGATGGTTATTAATCTATATTGTGCCTCCTGAAGACCAAAGCTAAAACTGAATGCCAGAATAACCCATGAAAGACTTGTCAGTGATCCAAGGCAAAAATAAGACACGATTTTTGATGTAATGCTGAACAATTCTTGATACGAATGTGGTTTTAAATTAGCCATTAAAATAAAACAAATCACCTTAATTTCTTAAAACTTTAGTAAATTTATTCTTTATATACACATGCATGTACAACAAATGTAACTTTTTAAAATGTCTTTCTCTGTATTAAATACCATGTCCACGTTCTGTAGATAAACAATGCTCAAACTAGTAAATGGCTAAAACTATTTTCACACCAAGGAAAAAAATGACAATGAACTTGAAGCAAATATTAAGGGTGGGAGGAAAAACTGTGACTTAAAAAAAACAACAATAGAACAAATCAAATCAGAAATGGTGAATTACAACTGCATCTAGTGACCTCAAACTTAAGATAAAATGGTTTCAAAGGGCTTTTGTTCCAACATATTTTTTGCACATGGTTCCTAACATTCTCTCAGTTGTGTCTCACTTCAGAAATCCACTTGCACGACTCATGTTCTAGAGTTCCACGGTGAGTCTGGCGGAACACAGCGCCTGCCCCAGGCTGTTGGATGCACAGCATTTGTAAATCCCAGAATCCCCTGGTTGTACATGGGCAAGGGTGAGCGTGCAAATGCCATCCTCTTTATAATTCATCTGAACTCGCCCGGACTCCTCCAGCGGCGCCTCATCAAACAGCCAAATCACTTTAGGGTCAGGATATCCTGCAAACACAATTTCAGTGAATTATGATCCAATTAAAAACGTTGAACCCTTTTTTTTCTCTTTTTTTTTTAAAGCATCAAGGCTTTTATGGCTGATATGAGTCTAACATGGCGCTCATACTTGCCTCTTTTATTCTGAGGCAACGGAGCAAAAAATATGCTATTTAGTGCAGTTAATCAGAATGCCATGCTTTTTGGCAATTTAAATGTTTGTAATGCTTCTATTGTGAATCAATTAGATTTTTTATGAGAGTACAATAGATTACTTGCATAAAATGCATATAAATATCAGTTGTCACTCTTTCTCTCTCAATAATTAACAAAACTATGTAATGCAATACAATGATTGAGAGATGAACAAATAAATGTTCCTCAAAAGCCTTAACTATCATATTTGATACTCCCATATTAACATGATTTTTCTTTAAACAAAACAACAAAGTTGCTTTAGTTCAGTAAGTGTTCATCCTGAAATCTAACTAACATTAAGAGTTATAATTCTTGCAATTACTTTATAAATATTAGTAAACATTTCACAGGAAAAAAGAGCTTGTTTCCACCATAAAACACAAAAAAAGGGTAATTGCGACTTTTTCCTCTCACAATTCTGACTTTTTCTCTCAGAATTGTGAGAAACTTGTGATATCTCGCAATTCTAAGACAGTCAATTGTGAGATATAAAGTCAGAAATGTGACTTTATATCTCGCAATTCTGACTTTATAACTCGCAATTGCCAGTTTAAATCTCGCAATTCTGAGAGAAAAAAAAAAAAGTCAAATTGTGAGAAAAAGTCGCAATTACCTTTATTTTTTTAGTTTTTCAGTGGCGGAAACAAGCTTCCATACCCAGGTCCTGGTAACACGTTTTAACAATTATACTTGAAAGGCCTTTTTACTTGGTAAAAAAAAATTATAAACCTCAATCAGACAACAGAAGGCTTGTAGTAGTTCTGAAAAACGTGTGTTTAGAGCCTCTAAATTTGTGCATCAAATAAGATACAGTAGGCTTTATAGGGTTAACTATATAGGAGATGTTCATATGTTTGATGCATTAATTTGTGTAATTGGATTTTTTTTTAGTTTGGCTCGCCTTCCATTTGATTACATGGAGAGGGCGGGTTTATGACCTATAATGCAGCCAGCTACCGGGGGGCGATCGAAATGCTTTGGCTTCACTTTTCAGGACGTGTGCGGCACACTTGGCTTCTGACAAACATTGTGAACAGTACCATGTATTGTACAGGCCAGGTGGACTGTGGCTCCACAGCTCTCAGTGAGGTCATGCAGCGCTTGGTGGAAACGTGGTTCAATCCACAACCGTTTTTCCAGTGATGCTACAGCTTTTTCAGCCTCTTTTCCCAGAGCTTGCTCTGAAATACAGTGACAGGGACATCATGAGAGGACAAATTATTCATCCTCGGGTAGTTGCAGGTCAAGTAATTTTTGTGCCACTAGCTAAACAAAAAATAAAAATCACAAAAGTAATGGCTTCCTGGACACTCCATTACTTGGACAAACATATTCCCATGTGTCTCACCATCTACAGAAATGGGAGAACGTGGGCCATCAGACTTGCTGCACCGAGCCATCCTCTTCAGCGCAAGCAGGGCTTTACCAGTTTTCTACAAGAAAAAAGCCAATATGCACAGTTTACCAAAGAGGTAGAAAGTAGTACCGTTGACCACCAGAAGGAAGTAATAGCCATCAGGGAGCTTTATACTAAAACTGCAAAAAAAAAAAAGAACTTCCTAATTTTCATACCTTCCACTTCTGTCGGGCCAGGAATCTTCTCATCTTGTCTTTGTTAAGGGATTTAGTTGATCTTGAGTTTGAGTCACCAAATAAAGCTATCCAGGGATGAGCTAAAGCCTTCTCACTGGACAGTCTTGTTCTAGGAGTGCAAATTTAATTAAGACACTGCATGAATGTGTGAATTTCATAACTTTTATTTAACTGCCCATTTTTAGTCAACATTTGAAATGGAAGTGGTCGGCAAGTTAACAGATTATAGTAAAACATGCATGATGTGACTATCATTCACCTCTTATCCTTCATCAATAGGCCAGTGATGAAATCTTTCGCCTCATCAGTGATACCATCAAAACTCTCAGGGTCAAACTCAAATTGTGCTGCAGTGACCAGAGAGAAGGTTTCTGCATCACTCATTCCCTGGAATGGAGACTCGCCACTCAGTCTGGAAAAGAGTGGAAACAGAAACGTTACAGAAACCAAAAACGCACATATCAGTCAATCGAGCTGTTATTGGCTGCCACCTGAACACGTCTATTTTGAGCCCTTACAGAATGTAGCAGATGACGCCGATGCTCCACATGTCCGTGGCCAGATCTACAGGTTCATAATTGACGACCTCTGGGGCCACAAACTCTGGAGTCCCATGAAACACCATCAGAACTTTCCCAGGCTCTGCAAAGGAAATAAAAATATACATTACACCCATTTTTATACACATTTATATCAAGTGTTCCGCAAAAAAAAGGCCATCTATATCCTCCTGGGACTCAGAAATAGACTTTTGTCCTCTGTAGTGGACATTATATTTTAGCGATTTTCTCTGACATCATACATGTCACAGTTTTAAGTCTGGATGTCCTGTAAAGAGCACATTCAGGGCTTTGCAGATGCGCCACATTTTTAGAGGTTTCGCCATGACAACAACAACTTCTTGGTCTTTAAATATGACTGAATTAAAATAGCACTCTTATGGAAATATGATAATATTTTGTAATTATCATTTAAATCGGATTCATTTTCAAATAGTTTGTTATAAATCAACATCTCAGGAAAATGTTATGGGGTTTAAAATCAAAATATGACTTTGTTACAAAACAGGACATTCATTTCATACATGACCTCGGTAGTGGACACCAGGATTTAAATCATGTTTATCAGGCATTTTAGGAGATACAACAAATGAATAGGGAAAGAAATTTTATATCAATATTCCTGTTAATTATTAGATATTATGAAAATGTTGCCAATTATTACTCCCATTATTACACTTCTTTTTTCATTACATGTTGCTCCAAGAACACATTCATATGCAAATTAGATAGTGTATAGATGAATTGTATTGAATGGGAAAACTGATGTATGGCCATTTTACCCACATATTGCATAAAGTAAAATGGTATATCAATTAATTCCACTATATCTTTCATAACATAGTTGAGAATCATCTTTATACATAGTTGAGAATCATCTTTATACATAGTTTAAAAAAAAAAATCCCAATCAATTTTTAGGCTTCAGGATTGTTTTTAACCAATCACCATAGTTTTTATCTATACATGTCATTTCATGCCATTTTATTTTTTAAACAACTTAGTTCTGGTATCCACTACAGATGACATAGCATAACACATGATTAAAATATAATTTTCCAAAAAAATTTTAATTTGTTTCTTATGCTCTAAACAATATAATGACGTGAAAAAATACTAAATTCAAAACTTTCTGGGTCTCAGGAGGATATGAAGTGTTTATTTTGTACTTCCCACATGACAGTGTTAAAGCCACAATATATAAGAATTTTACATTAAAGTACCCAAAAGCCACTAGAACAATGTTATATATTTTGTTCACTTCTGAACCTGCATTATTTCAAATGATTCCAACGTTTAAATCCAGAGAAACGCGCGATTTTACCAGTGTAACGTCCCATATCATTGCGTCGCCTGTCAATGGCGTCATATCCGCGTTATTTTCAGTTTTACTTCCGTAGAAACCATGGCAACAGTGAATCTCACGATAAAAAGAGCTGTAGCATCTAGCAATCCACTCCGTTTTGTTATGGACCACAATTATTCATTATCGTTTGCAGCAGGTTGTGTCGCCAAAGAGAACACCAAAAAACGTAAACGTACGGGTGAATCAAATGACCCAAGGAGGATTTGGGACAAGAGGAGAAGTAAAACGAGGATAAATATCGGTGTAGCATTTTCAAGATGGAGAGCGCTTCTTGTAAAACTTAACTTAGACAGAGACGCAGAGCTTGCATGTGTTTTATTAGACAGGTGAGCAACAGTTTGGATACCTTTACCGACTGAAAACGAATCTATATACTTCAAGAAACAGCTTATTGTTTGAAAGTATCGTTTTCGTGGTTTTATTGCACTGCTTAGGTAATTAACACTGTTAAAGCTGCTGTCCATAATATTTTGTTGTTAAATTATCCAATATCAATTGAGCAATTGTTCAAATCCATATTTGCTTACAGCGGTAAGCTTGTAATGTGTTTTTAATTTGAGTGGGTCGGGTAGGTTTCCGGGCGAAATACGAGTTTGCCGCCATTCGTCTTACGTCACGACTGTACACAAAGGAGTCGCGTGTTTGGATGCGGATTTGTAAC
Source organism: Anabarilius grahami (assembly GCA_003731715.1). Taxonomy (NCBI): domain Eukaryota; kingdom Metazoa; phylum Chordata; class Actinopteri; order Cypriniformes; family Xenocyprididae; genus Anabarilius; species Anabarilius grahami. Next base: position 577,965 of record RJVU01075378.1, read on the forward strand.
CACTTCTTAGCAGCTGGAATAATTAAACCTGCCATTTTAATGGCGGCTTGTAATCAAGAAAGTGCAAAACGACAATCATTGACTGGTGAATCACCAGTTAAAAAGAAAAGGGTTCGGACTGCGGAGTGGCTACAGCAAAAACGAGAATGTAATCGGGCTCATGCGAAAACACGAATAAATATTGGCAGGGCTTTTGAAAGGTGGCGTGAACTCCGGTATTTGAACGGGTTTAAAACGGACGCAGAAACTGCTTTTTTTCTGCTGGACAGGTAAGACTTCTCTTTGTGTAATTGGGTAACAGTAGCACACTTGTTAACTTCATAACTGTATGGATTAAGTGTTCTTTTGTTGTGCTTTTTTGTCGTTTTGCCATGTTCATTATGGTAAATTAAGTTATTTTGTGCTAGCTGTGAGCTGAGGATCCGTGCCGATGCACAGCCCACTTAAAGGATTAGTTCACTTTTAAATAAACTTTTCCTGATAATTTACTCACCCCCATGTCATCCAAGATGTCCATGTCTTTCTTTCTTTCTTTCTTCAGTCGAAAAGAAATTAAAGTTTTTGATGAAAACATTCCAGGATGTTTTTCCATATAGTAGACTTGAATGGGCACCAAACAGTTGAAGGTCAAAGTTTCACTGCAGCTTCAAATTGTTCTACACGATCCCAGATGAGAAATAAGGGCCTTAGCTAGTGAAACCATTGCTCATTTTCTGAAAAAAATGAAAATTATTTAAGTTTTAACCATAAATGCTCATCTTGAACTAGCGATCTTCTTTATTAGAATTCCGGCAGTGTAGACACTGACCTGTGGAGGGCAGTAATACACTTAGCAAAGTATATATACTAGCATATTGCATATAAAAATTTGTTCAAAACTTTGACCTGTGGACCTGCCCTCCACAGGTCAAACTTTGAAATAATTTTTATATGCAATATGCTAGTATATAACAATTATTTCAAACTTTGACCTGTGGAGGGCAGTAATACACTTAGCAATGTCTACACTGCCGGAATTCAAATAAAGAATAAGAGCTAGTTCAAGATGAGCATTTCTGGTTAACATATAATTTAAAAAAAATTTCAGAAAATGAGCGATGGTTTCACTAGATAAGACCCTTATTTCTCATCTGGGATCGTGTTGAACAATTTGAAGCTGCAGTGAAACTAATTTTGACCTTCAACTGTTGTGCCCATTCAAGTCTACTATATGGAAAAAAAATCCTGGAATGTTTATCAAAAACTTTAATTTCTTTTCGACTGAAGAAAGAAAGACATGAACATCTTGGATGACATGGGGGTGAGTAAATCAGGAAAAGTTTATTTAAAAGTGAACTAATCCTTTAAGAATACACAAATGACAGCTTAAAGTCAAAGTGTAATAATAATGTGGTCTAAGTTTAAATGTAAAAAAAAAAAATCCATCAAGACATTGTCATACCAAAAGTGGACGTTTCTGTAGAATGACCCAATAGCAGGTTTTAAACAGATTTCGACAGAGAACTAAACTTACGGACTGCAGCTTTAACATGTCAATGGCAGTAAAATTAAAGCCTTTTTGCAAATGTTGTTCACATGTATTTTAGTATGATTGTTCTGAGCACGTAAACGGCGCTGCTGCTGGGGAACCATAACCCTAACAAAAGTATCATTTTCGTAACTATACATGGTTTTATTGCACTGCTTAGGTCATTAACACTGTTAAAGCTGCTGTCCATAACTTTATATTTTGTTGTGATTAAATTATCCAATATCAATTGAGCAATTGTGCAAATCCATATTTGCTTGTAACGGTAAGCTTGTAATGTTTTTTTTTTATTTGAGTGGGTCGGGTAGGTTTCCGGGCGAAATACGAGTTTGCCGCCATTCGTCTTTGCGCCATTACGTCACGACTGTATACATTATAAAATGAGTCGCGTGTTTGGATGCGGATTTGTAACCACTTCTTACAGCCGCTGGAATAATTAAACCTGCCATTTTAATGGCGGCTTGTAATCAAGAAAGTGCAAAACGACAATCATTGACTGGTGAATCACCAGTTAAAAAGAAAAGGGTTCGGACTGCGGAGTGGCTACAGCAAAAAAGGGAATGCGATCGGGCTCATGCGAAAACACGAATAAATATTGGCAGGGCTTTTGAAAGGTGGCGTGAACTCCGGTATTTGAACGGGTTTAAAACGGACGCAGAGACGGCTTTTTTTCTGCTGGACAGGCAAGACTTCTCTTTGTGTAATTGGGTAACAGTAGCACACAGTTATGGAGTTCTTTTGTTGTGCTTTTTTTTTTTAAAATCGTTTTGCTATACTGAATATGGTCAATTTAAGTTATTTTGTGCTAGCTGTGAGCTGAGGATCCGTGCCGATGCACAGCCCACTTAAAGATAACACCCCCCCCCAAAAAGTGCAATAGCAGGTTTTAAACAGATTTCGACTCACGGACTGCAGCTTTAATATGTCTATGGCAGTAAAATTAAAGCCTTTTTGCAAATGCTGTTCACATGTATTATAGTATGATTGTTCTGAGCACAAAAAAAAAACAAACAGCGCTGCTGCTGGGGAACCATAACCCTAACAAAGTCCTGCTTGTACACTTGTGACATCTATTGTTTGTTTATTTGCATGATTATTTTGCTTGTCAGCTATGATAGATACACATCCATTTCCAAAACGTCGAAGCTTGGAAGGTCTGAACCTCATCCACCGTCCATTTCAAGCATCGGCTCTCAAAGGTGAGTAAACAATTCCACTTTTGGTTCCATTTTGAGATCACATGACCAAACGCGTCTTGCTCATTGGCTGACGCAGCAGCTAGCGGTCAGAAACCCTTTCCTTAAAGGAGACGTCAAACTCCACATAAATAAGCTGTGCTTGGCGTTCTCAGTAGTTATATTAACCTATTTCTATGGTAACGCCACTGTATATTAAAAAAAAAAAAAAAAACGGTTTAATGATGTTACTGGGTTTGTAACGTTGGAAAACACTGATTTTTACAACGCGATCGTCATCTGAAGTACAGAGTTGACAATCTCCACCTCATCGAACTCTCTCTGCTAAAGTCTTTAGCATTAAATGCTGTTCGGAGCATTAAATTATGGACCACGGTTATGCATTAGCCGCAGGGACATTACAAACTCTACCGAGGAAGCGAAAGAGGTCAAGCGAGAGAAAGAGAGAAAAAGACCGACTGAGGCAGAAAAACAGAGTAAACATCGGCGTGGCCTATTCCAGGTGGAAAGCGCTGAAGGTGGAGAAAGGCATGAAGAGTGACGCGGAGGTTGCATGTTATCTGCTGGACAGGTAAAGAATTACATTATGTGGACGTTTGTTTAAAGTAACGAGTTTCGCGTCATCGTAAATGTGTACAGGAGGGATATAGAGTAATGCTGCGTCCATGCAGATCGCTGTTAGTATGAAGAAGCCTACACGACTGCTGTTATATCCGTCATTTGCAATGGCCCTGTTCCAAATGGCACACTTCAAGTGCACATGAGGACAGTATAACAGAAGAAACAACGCGCTTTGGCTGTCGCCTCTGTTGATAGGCAACGCCAGGGTTGGGCAAAAATACATCGAAATGTATTTTAAAATACATACAATACCAAATACCTTAATTTTAAGTATCAAAATAAACTACAAAATACTGCAGCCATACCATGTATCAAAATAAAACTGTTTTTGTATTTTAAAAATACTTTTACAAGGGAGCATGAAATTTCTTCTCAAACCTTTCATCAATTGGCCTATTTGATCGATCCCTTCAGCATTACATTGACTCAGTTTATTAGGTAAACAATATTTGATAGCACCAGCTTTTCTCTGCCAGAGTCATGCAATAAATCTGATATATGAAACCAGTTAAAGGCACAATATGTAGTATTTTTAGATTGATATATCCAAAAACCACTAGAACAGTGTTATATGTTGTCTTGTGTACTTACATTATCCCAAATGTTTCCAATAATGTTTAAATCCAGAAAAAGAGCAATTTTACCGAGGACACGGATCGTGTCCGTGCGTCACCTATCAATGACATATCCGTGTTACAACTGATGGCTCCTGTATTCATAGCAACTAGTTAACTAATCATTTGATTGTTAATCATAAATATAAAGGGCTGCTGCTTGGTATAATAGTTTTAGAACATTAAGTTTTGGTAGCCTAGGCTAATAGTATACCAATTTACATAAAGGTGCCCTAGAATTTTTTTTTTTAAAAGATGTAATATAAAAGTCTAAGGTGTCCCCTGAATGTGTCTGAAGTTTCAGCTCAAAATACCCCATAGATTTTTTTTAATTCATTTTTTTTAACTGCCTATTTTGGGGCATAATTAGAAATGAGCCGATTCAGGGTGTGTGGCCCTTTAAATCTCGTGCTCCACGCCCACGGAGCTCGCGCTTGCCTTAAACAACATAAAAAAAGTTCAAACAGCTAATATAACCCTCAAAATGGATCTTTACAAAGTGTTCGTCATGCAGCATGTCTAATCGTGCAAGTACAGTGTTTATTTTGATGTTTACATTGATTCTGAATGAGTTTGAGGCTATGCTCCGCGGCTAATGCTACACTGTTGGAGAGATTTATAAAGAATGAAGTTGTGTTTATGCATTATACAGACTGCAAGTGTTTAAAAATGAAAATAGCGACGGCTCTTGTCTCTGTGAATACAGTAATAAACGATGGTAACTTTAACCACAATTAACAGTACATTAGCAACATGCTAATGAAACATTTAGAAAATTTACAAATATCACTAAAAATATCATGCTATCATGAATCATGTCAGTTATTATTGCTCCATCTGCCATTTTTCGCTGTTGTCCTTGCTTGCTTACCTAGTCTGTTGATTACGCTGTGCACATCCAGACGTTCTGCCCTTGACTAATGCCTTTCATAATGTTGGGAACATGAGCTGGCATATGCAAATATTGGGGGTGTACATATTAATGATCCAGACTGTTACGTAACAGTCTGTGTTGTTGATATTCGCCTGTTCTTCTGAGGTCTTTTAAACAAATGAGATTTATATCAGAAGGAGGAAACAGTGGAGTTTGAGACTCACTGTATGTCTTTTCCATGTACTGAACTCTTGTTATTCAACTATGCCGAGGTAAATTCAATTTTTGAATCTAGGGCACCTTTAACATGAACTGCTAAAAATTATAGCAATTTAAGCAAAAANAAAAAAAAAAAAAAAAAAAAAATAAAGCTGACAGCCTGCACGTTTCTTACCTTGACTACCTTCCATATGGATCAATTTTCTGTTCTGATCTCAACAAGTCTCGGCAAACTACTGAGTAGGCACCAATCAGAGGCCGCAATTTTATGATATCATGTAGACTTCTTATTCTTAGTATTTTAAAAGTACAAAGCTATTTATCAACCCAATCAACTACAAATTACAAAATACTATTTTGTATTTGAAATACATGCATCATAAATGCTGCCCATCCCTGGGCAACGCTGTGTTTATAAATCGAAAGTATAACGTTTGGTGATGCGAAGAGCACGATAATAAGTACCTGTATGGTAGAAAAAGAACGAAGCCAGAAAACAGGAAGTCAACTAAGACAAACAAATAAACAAAAACGGGAGTATACAAGGTAGAAAGATATTATGACCAAGAACCCCTGGTAATGATGCCCAAGTTGCTACTTTTCTGTTGGACAGGTAAGATAATTAATCGTTTAAACCACTTTCCAGAACTCAGCATCAGTGTAATTTATATCCAACCGTCATGCTGATCCACGTCAACAGATGGCAGTATTGTATGTGTGTGTACAAAGAGCAGCTAACGCACGCCAGTTACCAGAGAACTGCTAAATGCCCATTACCTTACAAATTAAATTTTAGTGTTTTGATAGAAACGAACTGAATAAGCAAGTAAATAAACGATTGAGAGAGAAAAAAAAAATAATAATAATTAGGCTTTCTGCAGGGAACTGGGGTTTAAGAATGGCGGGTCGGATTTGGTAGGAAATCGCTCGTTTACGTCACATCCGTAAACACGGCGAAGAAAGTCTAGCGCGTGGGCTCTGGAAGGGGAGTGTCTTGTCGCTATAATAAAATGATTGTGACTTTGGAAATAGTCAGCTAGATTGATTATGCATCGTTCGACCTCTAAAGAAACACCCGTGGGCAAAGAAAAGGCGCCTCGAGACCAAGTGAGAAAAAAATGTGACAGAATCCGCAACAAAACTAGAATCAATATCGGCAGGGCTTTTGAGCGATGGCGACAGTTGCGAGAGCTGAAGGGGTTTAAGTCCGACCCAGAGCTGGCTTTTTTCTTGCTGGACGGGTAAGGTTTTAGTGGGGTGATTGTTAAAGGGACATTCACCCGAAAATGAAAGTTCTGTTATCATTTACTCACCCTCAAGTTGTTCCAAACCTGTAAAAATGTGTTCTGTTGAACAAAGGAAGATATTTTGAAGAAAGTTTGTAATCAGGCTGTACATTTAGCCTCCCTAGTAGAAAAGAAAATGGTGCCCCAGAACTGTTCAGTTTCCCACATTCTTCAAAATATCCTCCTGTGTGTTCAACAGAACAAAAATGTATACAAGTTTGGAACAACCTGACAGTGGGTAAACGACAATTTTCATTTTTGGTTTAACCATCCTTTTAAATAGCTAATGTTTCAGTCATTGGTGTTAATCAAAAGCACAAATAACAGTTTGGGGAAGATGTAGCTTCATTTTCTATATCAATAAAGTATGTGTTCGTTTTTTTAAAATAACGATTATAACATTTGCCACCTTTAGCCCAGTATAGAATTGCCAAACAGAAGCGTTTATATTTTCATATTCTGATTTTCGTTTACTAAGGGCGTGTGGTAAACGCATATCCAGCAGAGCCTCTCCGAAAAAGAGAGGACGACCGCGGAAAACAGCTGCACTGCAAACTGAGGTATGGAAGAATGTAATTGTTTAATATTGCACAAGTACAGGTCAACCTATGCCAAGGTTTACTTTTTATTTTTATTAAATGGTTATTTGCTCAAACTGGTAGATGTAAAAGGCATTTGGCTTACACTGCACCTGATTACATACTAATCTCAAACATTGACTGTTTTAGGATTTATCTCAGCCCAGTCCAGACCCCCACTCAGATCAATGTAATGCCAGTGAAGACCCCCACTCGACAGACCACTCTCAGCCCAGTCCGGACCGCCAGTCAGACTCTGAATCTCAGCCTAGTCCGGATCCCCCGCCCACAAATGTTGAGGTCCTTGGCATCTGCTATGACCTTCCTTCCCTATGGCCATATAAACCGGTAAGTCCTCATTACACCAACGCTGCTTTAGTTAGTGCCATTATTACAGTGCTTGCCAGATCCAAAAAGGGCTAACATTCAAATCTGCTCGTGTGACTGCTCATTAGTTGAAATTTGTATTAAATGTAGAGTTGTGGAAACCATATGCAACTGCTTACTTCACTATAATTTTACCCTTCTTACTATTTTCTTCCTCTTAGGATAAACAAGCACAGCCTGAAAGACAAGAGGATGGGTCTGATTTAGATGTCGTGATTGGTTCCATTGCACCATCATACAGCTTTGTTCCTCATAGTTCGTCTTCGAGCACGACTACAGAGGAAGACAATGCAATGCACTGGGAGGAAATAAAGGTTGGTGAAACTGGACTACAAATGGTTTTTACTGTGAAAAACTGACTTTCAGGATTACAGTTTTCCATATTTTAGTTAAGTCATCAATACCCACTAACTCTCTATACCAGGGGTGTCCAAACAGAGTTTAACACCAACTTGCCTCAACACATCTGCCTGGAAGTTTCTCGTAAGACGGTGATTAGCTGATTCATGCGTTTAATTGGAGTAAACTTTGCAGGACATGATTGGACATTCTCAACCAAAATCATATTTATGCTGGACACATGGCTGCTTTACCTTCTCGATCCACTCAATACCCATTTTCTTAAATTTTTTGTAAAGTAATTCAAGCCCAATCTTGTCTACAATGCTTAAACAAGCATGCGGCCCGTCACTAATGTAAATGCGGCCCGCGATATCATGCCGACAAATTGTAATGCTATCTATTTTTAAATTGGTTTTTAAATTTAAATTAAAGTGAAAAACACATGTAAATGAGCTATAATGCTTTGTCATATAAAATCATTTTGGTGAGCATTTATTATTTTCAGACATCAGGCAATGTAATGACGCAATCACTTGGAAGAATTCAAACAGTAGCCATTATTTTTGTATATTTAGGGCTCAAAATGGTCAAATTTGTTATTAGAGAAACTAAATGTGGAACATACAAAGGAACACATGCAAACAAGAGTCACAGCATCAGCAGCAAAGGTAAGAAGAATGGAAGAATCAGTTGTTAATGAGCGAGATGGGCAGCCTTCTGGTTTGCTCTGTGGTAAAGTTAGTTATTAACTTGACAAGCAAAACCTACAAATTCAAAAGACTGAACTGTGAATTCGATGTGTTCGTTTGATGTACTTGTATTGTAAATCATTAAAAATAACCGCATCAGCGCACCCGCGGCTGGAATGATTCCAACTCGGCCGCGCGCTCGTGGATCATATGCTGCGCGAGGGATTGCGACGTGACAATGCTCTATCGTCAGAGATTGAGCGCATTATAATTAAAATGTTTGTAAAAAGAGCGGAGTAAAAATTAGCTTAAGGCGTTTGGTTTGTGTGTTTGTTTGGTGACTATTGCGATACTGTTGGAGTCATAGTCATACAGAATTAAATAGCAACAAAGTGATTGTATATACAGTTTGTGTGTGTTCATTGAGCATTACTATCTGATTATTATAGTAAAGCTAATGCCAGTAAGTTAATTTTTATTTGTAATTTATTGTGCGCAACATCTAGGTATAATAGTATTATCTGCTAATACCATAACATTAAATCTGATTGGTTTGCATTGGTGACGTCATAAGTAAGTTATATGCGGCCCGTGAGACTTGCACTTGGACCATTGTGCGGCCCACTGGGAAAAAAGGTTGAGAACCACTGCTTTAAAGCATCAGGGCAACTGCTAAAATCTAGCCAATTAGCTCACCCATTGTTTTGTGTCTTGTAGGATGAACTGGCACAGACTGCACAGCGACTGGAAGAGCGTTTAGATGCCATGAGGTCCTTTACTGATGTAAAATTAGAACCCATTTCAATGACAATAGGAAAAGAAGATCAGAAGAAATGGGTGGTCAACAAATCCAGCTTGACGGGACTGTTTAGGACATGCCATCAGTGTGGAGAGCCGGTTCTGGAATTTAAAACTTTAACATCAGGGAGCCTCATCCGCATTCAGTGGGAATGCTCAAATGGACATCTCATGTGGCTCTTCCCAAACTACAACCCAACGTAACAGATACTGAAACAGACGTGGATAAATGGACTGCAAAGTATGTATCTAGGTTTAATAAATTGTGAAGAAATAAGTTTTTACTTTGGATTAAATGTTTTTCTTTTTTGCTGGAACAGAGGGTATTGTGAGAGAGTGCTTACTATAATTAGTTTTCCTCGATCTAACTTTGCTCCAGATGAAATACAACTGTAAATGCATTTAATAAAAACTCACCCAGTTTGCAGGCCAATCCAAAGTCAATGATCTTGATGAGCGTCCCAGCGCCGTTCACACAGACGATGTTCTCTGGCTTCAGGTCGAGGTGAATGATGTGTTTGCGATGCATATACTGGACTCCTTCCAGGATCTGACGCATGTAGTTCACACTGTTGGGTTCTGTGTGCTCGAAATTCTCATCTACAATCCGTTCAAACAGCTCACCGCCTGCAATACTTCAAGACAAAAACTTTCCTTAACTTTCAAAAGTTATTTTCAAATGTTTTTGGTGGGTAAAAAGAACATATTCAGAGTTAAGGCCGTTCACACCAAAAACGATATATATATTAGTTCAAAAAAAGAGTTCTAAATATAAGAATAGCTGTGTCCACATCTATAACGATGTAGAGAAGCGATATCGTTGGGATCACTTTCAGAACTTTTTTTTTCCAGCTGTTGAACGATAAAACACTGACAGCCAATCAGAATCCGTTCTAATTTAAGGGCTCACGCATTTAAAATGGCAGACATTGCTGAGAAGAGAAGTTAATTGCTGAGGTCAAGAAAAAGCCACCACTGTTTGATAAGAGGATACTTTAAAGAAAATGGATATGGAAAACAACCCTCGGAATAAATGGTGAGTATAAATGATGAGATCAGTATACAAGGCTAGCAAACGGTGTAACAAATTACCTCAGGTATCCAGCGCTAGTTTTGACAGCGTTGTCTTGCTTCCTTTGAAGTTGCAGTGAAAAAGACGGTGTTATTTTTATTCAACTTCAGCTAAATTTGCTGTTAGATTAGATCGGTTACACTAGCTCTTCACTCGAAACATAGCATGCGGAGGACATCTGCTGGTTAAAGTTGTACACACTTTAAAAACTGCAGAACAAACAGACCGTTATCGTTCGTTGGTGTGGACTCAAATGTAGTTATCGCCAGAGTTATCTTTATAGTTATCGTTCTTGGTGTCAATTAGGGCATTTAAGTACCTTTTATAAATGTACCTTAGACAAAAAAAAAAAAGTTACTGGTGTGCACCTTGAGACAAAACAATGGCTCTATCAAAACAGCTGAAACATGCATTTTAGTCTGGGACTAGGTTAAGACTTGTCTGTGAAACTGAGGGTTTGATGACCAACTTGTAAGACAAGTCTAAGCAGCTTATGCAACCGGCTGCTGAACCGACTCTTTCAATAAGACTTTAAAATTAAAATGTCAATGGATTTAAAAAAAAAAGCAACAATTCCATAGAACATTTTAAAATGTACACTACCGTTCAAAAGTTTGGGATCGGTAAGAGTTTTAATGTTTTTAATAGAAGTTTCGTCTGCTCACCAAGGCTGCATTCATTTAATTAAAAATACAGTAAAAACAGGAATATTGTGAAATATTACAATTTAAAATAACTTTTCTATCTGAATATATTTTACAAAGTAATTTATTCCTGTGATGCAAAGTTGAATTTTCAGCATCATTACTCCAGTCTTCAGTGTCACATGATCCTTCAGAAATCATTCTAATATCTGATTTGCTGCTCAAGAAACATTTCTGATTATTAATGTTGAAAATAGTTGTGTACTTTTCAGAATTCCTTGATTAATAAAGAGTTCAAAAGAACAGCATTTATCTGAAATACAAAGCTTCTGTAGCATTATACACTACCGTTCAAAAGTTTGGGGACAGTAAGAATTTATAAAATTTTATTTTAAAAGAAAAGAAATGAACACTTATTCAACAGGGATGCATTAAATCATTCAAAAGTGACAGTAAAAACATTTATAATGTTACAAAAGGTATTTCAAATAAATGCTGTTCTTTTGAACTTTCTATTCAAAGAATCCTAAAAAAAAAAAGTATATTACAGTACACAAATGTTTCTTGAGCAGTAAATCATCATATTAGAATGATTTCTGAAGGATCATGTGACACTGAAGACTGGAGTAATGATGCTGAAAATTCAGCTTTGCCAACAATAATTATATTTTCAAATAGAAAAGTTATTTTAAATTGTAATAATAATATTTCACAATATTACCGTTTCTGTATTTAATTAAATAAGTGCAGCCTTGGTGAGCAGACAAAACTTTTAAAAACATTACAAATCTTACCGATCCCAAACTTTTGAAAGATAGTGTATATATGGAACCAAATATTATTCAGACACTTTGACCTGACCATGTTTTGCTTAAGTGTTACATAATTTAAGATTTCTGACACATTAACTCTGAGATCTTGTCAATTTGTCATTTTATTACCATTTTTTTTTTAAACTATAGTGAATAAATTATGAATGAAATGCACAAAAGAAAAAAAATAAGCTAATTCAATAAAGCTAAATGGAAATATTTTTTATTAATTAACTACTGACAAATCATCAACTTACACAAGAAAAAGAAAAAAAGAATATAAAAACAAAAGCCNTCAACTTACACAAGAAAAAAAAAAGAATATAAAAAAAGCCAATTCAAAATATATCAAATTAAAACCAAGAATTTTTAAAATAACATTTTTAGTTTTTGTTTGATATAAAATATTTTTACACCATTAAGAACAAAAAGCCATCTGATTGGTTGTCAGGTCATCACAGATGTAGGTGTGTGTAGACTGATTTGATGCACCAAAGAATACAACAGCTTAAAGATGAATAAAGAGTTGATCTACATTAGTTACGAGAATGAGAGGTCTTACCAATGACACTGAGGGTTACGGTCCAGTGAGCTGTTCCTCTTCGGTCACGAACAAAGAGTGAATAAGTTCCTGCGTCTACAGGAAGAACCTTAGAGAGAACCAGGGTGCTGCTACTGCGGCTACTCTTCACACTCGCTCGTGCTCCTTCTAACACAACCTAATAAGTGTAACGGAAAACATGCAAACTGAATTATGTAGATATTTTAGGGATTTGATCTTGTTAATACAGTGACCACAATCACTTTTCATTAAATATCAAACAAAGGCAATAAACTGCAAACAAAGCATTTTTCCACTACACTAACTTAACCTTTCTTCTCAGTGACTTCTAATGAGCGAGTTCTTAAGTTCACACAGGTGTAGACAATCATGTTGCACTAAGCTTCATTAACTGGTCAGACCTTTTCCCTGTCATGAATCCAGCAGACAGCCACAGGCCCGGAGCTGATGAAACGGCAGTGCAGTCGAGCGCTTCCTCCGACACGAGCCACAACCTGCTGCTGGAGATCCAAAAACTCAACTACAACAGGAGGAGAGATTGAATTACTACAACAAACAAAGATTGAAGTAGTTCAGGTTCTTAAACCTAGCATTGATTGTGGCCTAGTTGCTCAAGTCCTGTTATAGTATTTAGCTCAATTTGTGTGTTCAGTGTTATTTCAGCAACACTTTACAAGGTAAAGTTTAAAATATTAAACATACATATTAATGTATCCATCCAGTTTGTTCTAAAATAGATTCAGTTGCTCTTTGAATCGTCAATTTAAAGTCGCTTTAGATTCGAAAATGGTTTTGAAAATCAACATCACTATAGTGCAGTAATCATTAAACAGGTGTTAAATGTAAAACAGAAGAAACATCTTCAACCTTAATTGATTAGTAGCATATTAACAAGTGAAAGTAAAACTGAAAACGTCTTTATCAGAAATCACACACTCACCTGAACTACTGCTGGCTGTTTTATTCAGTGTGAAGTCTGCAGGGAAACACACAGACATGTGTGGCAATGGGGTAATTAAATGTGGCATATAATTGGCTAGAAAACACAGAAGGCCTCTGTGATTGGCTACAGGCATAACGAGACCCAAGTGTCTTCTGAATGCAATTTAAAGAAATCTGTTTCTGCCATGCACTGACATTTAGGGTATGTTTATATGACAACTATGTACTAAAAACAAAGTTTTTCATTTGCGTTTTTCACGTACAGACAACAACGTCGTCAAAATGATCCCCGTTCACATGGATCCATGAAAACTATTAAAAACACTGTATTCTGCTGCCAGGCCAGTAGTTGGCGATGTCACTTTGTAAAGAAACACTACACGCCTATAGACTGAACACATAATACACATGCGCATGATATCACCGTTTTCACAAATCTGCATTTTTTTGTAGTTTATACAGAGATGATATCGGTATCGTTTTCAAAAACTTGCACTTTGAAATCCGTTTTCAAAAGTTTGCTTTTTTGTAGTTTACACAGAGACAATGTAAAAACAATTTAAAACGTTCAAAAACTTTTTTTTTTGCTCTTCTTGATTGATGTTGATGTTTAGTTGATGTTTTCAACTAAAAAGTTGAAGAAAAGTTATGCGTTTTGGCTGTTCAATTACACAACAACAGCGTTTTGGGGGCCTGAAAATGCAAACTTTTGAAAACGGGTTTCAAAGTGCACGTTTTTGAAAACGATACCGTTATCGTCTTGGTGAAAACTGCAAAAATGCAGATTTGTGAAAATGGTGACGTCATCCGCATGCGTATTACGTGTTCAGACTATAGGCGCGTAGTGTTTCTTTACAAAGTAACATCGCCATCTACTGGCCTGGCAGCATAATACAGCGATTTTAGTCGTTTTCACGTATCCATGTGAACGGGATTGTTTTGACAACGTTGTCGTCTGTACACGAAAAACGCAAAGGGAAAACTTTTCCATTTTTAATACATCGTTGTTGTGTAAACGCACCCTAAATGTCAATGCAGACTAGAATAAAGCAATAAGCCCCAAGAAGCCGTGGTTTACAGTGAATTTATAACAGCTAAGGGGCGTTGTTAGGCACAAAAAAGTTAAATCATTAAAAGCCTTTCTTCCGCTGGAAAAAAATAGTCCCTGACTGTGAACAGCAACAGCAGTTACATTATTACGCCAATAGATTGCGGCAAAGATTGTCTTTATGAGCGAGACACTCAGTCGCAAAGACTTTTATATTGAAACTTGTTGTGAACACGGAACAAGACGCAAATGACAAATGCTTTGACTAGCTCTGTCAGTGTCAGCAGGGCACGGGAAAACCCATTAAATGTTAAAAGGACAAGATCACAATGGACATTCAAACTGATTTTTTATTATGAATACAGGTAATAAACTCGTTCACTTGATATCTCTCTCACAATGCTCCTCTACATAATACAGTAAGCTTCAATGAACAAAATAAATTGAGAACAAACATATGTTTACGTTGCTAAGAGTGGTTGCTAAGACAGACACAGCAACACAATCATACATACTTATGTACTTATGTTTCGGGAATTTTACAACGGCTTCGAACGCGGCTCAACCAATCAGAATCAAGGGCCGGAACTATCCGTTTTATAATGTGGGTTTGGAAACAGATTTCTTTAACTTGTTGGGGATAAACAGTTTAGGACCCTTGAAACCAAATATGTTGAATAAAGACCTGGAGTCAAAGTTTAAAAAATTAATAAATTGAAGAAAAATTTAATGAAGAATAGTTCGCAGTTTCATCAACAGAAGCCAGCTTCATGTCTCGCAAGGAGTTCGTAGGCCGCTCTGCGTACATTCACATTTCCATAACAATTATACTCTTAACAGAGTCAACTAACTACATCATTACTTCAGGTTGAATGATTCTGATTGGCTAAGGAAAATAGACAAGTTTGGTAATCTTCCACACATGGACAGATAGTCAGAAGCATATCTCCATTCGTCACGATGCTGACGAGGGGACCCTGGATTATGGTACTGGATGTCTTTTTGGGGTCATGACATGGCGTCTGCTGGTCTCAAGCAGAGCGCCAGTTGTCCAGTACAAAGGACCTGAACAGAACACTAGCGCACATACACAGATAATTCGCAGCTTCTTCAAGGCTGAAGTTGATCTGAGCTGGAAACTTTCCCAAAACATACTGATAACATGTTATTTTCTCTCAGTGAGAGGTACAGACAATATTCAAAATTATTTTCTAGTGTTTGAAAAGGAAAATAAATGCTTTAACATAAGTTGAAGAAGTAATTCAAATAATTTAACAGAAAGATACATGTTGATTAATAACTTAAAATATATATATTGAAGCGGCAGTGGATTCCAGAATCCACTCCTTCAAACTAATCTGTCAACATTTCAAATCTTAAAATGTTGTAATATTCTTGTATATAGGTCTTTTAGTTTGTAAGGTAGTCAAGGCCTACATACCTGTATTGGTCTCCACTCTGTCCAGGGTATTTTTAGGAGACTTTTTCTCTGTATCAGAAGTTTCTGTTTGAAAGTGTCAGAATTATGTTTTTTTAACTGCACAAATATCAAAACCAGTTCATCTCTTTCTGTGTGTAGCCTATACACTACTGTTCAAAAGTTTGGTGTCAGCAAGATTTAAAAAAAAAAAAGATATTAATACTTTTATTCATCATGGGTGCATTAAATTGATCAAAAGTGACAGTAAAGACGTTTATAATTTTACAAAAGATTTCTATTTCAAATAAATGCTGTTTTTTAAACTTTCTATTCATCAAAGAATCATTCTTTTTTTTTTTTTTTTATCACGGTTTCCACAAAAAATGTTTTCAATTTAAGAAATGTTTCCTGAGCAGCAAATCATCGTATTAGAATGATTTCTGAAGCATCATGTGACACTGAAGACTGGAGTAATGATGCTGAAAATTAAGCTTTACATCACAGGAATAAATTACATTTTAAAATATATAACAATAGAAAACAGCTATTTTAAATTGTAACAATACTTCGCAATATTACTGATTCTATTGTATTTTTAATTAAATAAATGCAGTCCTGGTGAGCAGGAGAGACTTCGTTCAAAAACGACTTACAGACACCAAACTTCTTGAACATCTTGACAAGAAAACGTCCTAAATGTCTCCTAAAAATGTTTTATAAAAGTTTAAAGTAATGTGTAGAACTATCTCCGAGCTGATTTACCTGATTTCAGACTGCTCTCCTCTGTGTGTGTCAGTTTGGCTCCATTCTCTCTTCTCCTCGGCACATCCAGCGGAGGCTTTAGCTCAAACCTGAATGTTGAAATGTAGGTCTTCTTTTGACCCTTTTCAATAAAGGTCATTATTATAGTGTGACGTCTCTGACAAGTTCAAAACTCTTCGTCTCTTGCTCAGATGTGCATGTCTCCTTTCATTTCTCTCACTGCTTAATTTGGCAGCATTCTTGTTCTACTTCAAGTCAGAGCAGATGTTATCAGGTTGATCATGTAAATGGTTTGAGAGAGAGCAGGAGACGGGGAAAGGTGAGAGCTATAGTGATTTATATGAAGGGGCTGGGCGGGGCTTCCACACGTGGCTTGTAACCGAAAGCTACTCAATCACTGTCAAAATACACAACAACAAAGAAATATTAAAAACAATGTGCACAAATGTGACAGTCTCGCAGATAGAAAACTTTGTAGTCATTAAAACAAAGCAAAACATTGAAATATGAATATGCCACCCCTCATGGGTGATGTTTCCTCATGGGTGTGTGACATATATAATGACATTCACTGCAAATGTGGATGAGCCTGTCGGGCTGCTTGGGATTCATTTGGTTTCTTTGGCCTGATGTATTGTAAACCTCATGTTTTTCATGATTTGGGTTTATATAATCTATATTATTATAGATGCATCTTGCATGAAAAGCAGCATGTTATGTATTTGTGTGTGTGTGTGTGTGTGTGTGTGTGTGTGTGTGTGAGTGAGAGAGAGAGAGAATTTTGTCTCAAATGTTTCTTCTAAAATTCCTTGGGAGAAATAATAATAGAATAGCTATAAAATTAATATTGAAGTCTCCATTTGTGCTCTAATTTGGAAAAACAGTTGAGATGTTAAAGACTTATAACTGATATTTAAGACCAAGTGAAATTGTTTTTTAAGAACAAGTCATGGGATTTGGAAGAAGAAAAACATAAACAGAGTAATTAAAGTAGATAATAGCCTAGCTGTTGCAGTTTTGCATTCATAATGCAGATTATGCAGTTTTTTTTATGGTGAAGATGACACAGGTAATCTGACACACAAACAAACTCTTACTAACCGTGTTTTTCATGGGAAAATATCGCATGTTGACGCCCTCGGCATAGCCTATGCATTTTTTTGAGGAATGGGGAAAGAAAGCAGATATTTCCTAACGTGTGAGAATGGTGTTTGCCCCGTCAGAAATATGAAAAATATCTAAATTCAGTTAACAAGTTCGTTGGTTGCGAACGAAACCAAAAATATGGTTTCATATTTTTGACATGATGCAGTGGTTTTTAACGGCTGCTCTCTCGTGCAAACAAGCTTTCAGCTTGGCATGTAGTCCGATTGACGAACAAATGAATCTTAATATAGATGATTCTTTTGAAGAATCGTTCAAAAAGACTCACAATATCAGTTTGACGAATCATTCACTGAATAAACTCACCGAGCAGTTATGGAATCAACATATGACTCACTTTCTGAACCGCTTACTTGCTTCATCATTATGGGCCAGTAAGAATGCAAAAATATACCGTACCTAGGCCTATATACAATATTTATACACCTATACCTGTACCTATAATATATTTATACCTCACGCTCATGTCTTTATTAATGTTTATAAAACGGTTAGTTCCTGTCCTTGATTCTGATTGGTCAATAGCTGTGTTTTATTCACCGCTTCACCCAACAGTTCTGTGTATCACTACACAACACCCTTAGCAACGTAAAAAAATATGTTTGTTCTCACTGATATTGTTCATTGAAGATTACTGTATTATGTAGAACTAGAGAGTATTGTGAGAAAGAGATCGATTGAGCGAGTAGCATTATCCTTCGGGTCAGTCCTATGTTCATAATAAAAAATCTGTTTAAATGTCAGATGTATTATCTTGTCCTTTTAACAACAAGGGGTTTTCCCATGACTGACAGAGCTAGTCAAAGCATTTGTCAGTTGCGTCTTGTTCCGTGTTCACAACAATTCAGTCTTTTCAATGTAAAAGTCTTCGCTACTGAGTGACTCAATCATAAAGACAGTCTTTGCCGCCATCTAATGGCGTAATAATGTAATTTCGGTTGCTGTTCGCGGACAGGGACTATTTTTTCTGGCGGAAGGAAGGGTTTTAGTGAAACTTTACTTCATGAAACTTGCATTGATACATATTTTATGGCTTTAATAATTGTATTGTGTGCTAACCGTTTAATAAAAGCAATAAGGTACTCGAGACTAGTGCTGTATCGTGAATAAGTCACGGCTGAAGGGCATTGTTAGGCACGACACGAAGCGGAGTGCTGCAACCCCTTCAGCCGTGACTTATTCACGATATAGCACAGCCTCTCATACCTTACTGCTTACTTATAGCTTACCATAAGCCTTCTGATAATGCAGTGAACAAGTATGAAAGTAACAATATGAAAATGTAACAATGTCCGGACCGGAGCAGACTGCTCGCGCTGCGGCGGTTCACGTGACACTAATGTGAAAATGGACTTCTTTCGTGTCAATAAAATCGTTCCCTATCCCCTATATAGTGCACTATATATGTGCCATTCACCATATAGTAACTAGTAAATGTGTGAACAAATGACCGATTTCAGCCACAGCTATTTAGGAGGGGTGGGACTTCAGATTCTAGAGAGCATTTGATTGGACAGAGGATTTGATGAGAAGCTGAAATCCGCGGTGATGTCATGAAAATCTGTGATCCATTTTAGCGGAAGTGAGAGTGAAGTTTTGAATGGTTATATCTCCTAAATGTGAATTTTGTCATTGTTTTAGAACACCTGCTTATTCATAACCTTAAGGCGAACATATTCACACTAAAAGCTAAAAAACTTAAATTTTGATTTCAGGGGGACTTTAAATGCAGATGCGTCAGACCTACTTTTCTATGTATTGTTTTTAAAACTACTGACGTGAAGGATGTTATATTTCATGTTGACATAAGAAAGAGTACAAGATGAATCAGCAAAAAAAAAAAAAAAAATCTATATTGACGTTCTGGTTTGTTTTTGTTTACATGATGTTCTCCAGTTGCAGATCTGGGAATGACAGATGCTTCCATTATGTTAATAATAACATACAAACAAAATCCTAATTCCAATTGATTAATAATATGATATAAATTAGAATAACTATAAAATTGCAAATCATAATTTCATAATGAAGTACAAAAAAATTTGATGAATGAACTTCTGACCATTGTTATTTCAGTATCATTGAGTATAACATTTTTTATTCATATTTTGAATGTTTTTATTTTTATATTTTCTGTTTTCGTATTAATTTTAAGTGTTTTTTATTCATTAAAAAAAAAAAAAAGGTCTATATATATTTTTATTTCAGTTTTAGTTATTTTAAAATGAGAAATGTTGCTGTAATAAAGTTGTTACAGTTTGTTTTAAATAACTAAATTTTTTATGGTTTTAGTTTTACTTAACTACAGTAATCCTGCTACTGACCTTATGGATAAAATATGTCGAGCAACTATGAAACTAACAAACCTGTTTCTGTTCCTTTAAAATCACAAGTCAGACTTTTAAACTGTATTTGGTACGAACATGTCCTCGACTTAATAACGATCAGGTCACGAATAAAGAACTCAAAGCAATGCCAATTAAAGAGTTTATTTTCATCTTTAACTGATTTGTACAAAGACCACAAATCTACATCAATAGTCATCTTAGCAGTAAAATGATTCCACATAAAAACCCAGGCTGCCAATTTCATGCTGAACAGCAGAACTGGAGCAAAGTCCTGCGTTCTGCTCATTACTAAAGCTAGCATCAACACACATTCAGAGCATTCAGAGATTTTTAGGAGATCTTCATTTCCTGCTCGCTCTTTTGTGGAAGGAGACACATTTTTAACACCACACAATTCTAAAACATCACATGTGCCTTTATAGTTAATGGTTTCCTTATTTTTTTTTTATGAATATCTGTTTTAACCATCTTCCAAAACTGTCTGTTAAAAAAATGACAGGTTATGCTTGTGTCTCAAATGACCATGATGTGTCTCTTTTAACATCGAGCAAACAGCAGAAGGATGGCGTGAGTATTTCACATGGACATGGGCGTTCTTCCCATTCCACACCTTATTGTGACAGGAGGAATTCTCTCTCCTTTATTTTTCAAATGACTGCTGTACTTGTGTTAATCATCATCATCAGTGTTTAATTGGGGTGGGCTCCCGTCATAGGTGTCGTTGAAGATTTTCTTGCCCGGTTTCTGAACATGATCTTCATTTCTTTTCTCCAGGGCTTCAATCTGTAAAAATGCATGAAAATAATTGCTTTTTAATAACTAAGTTTTAATATTTTTTTGGATCTTTTTGCCAGCTTTCAAATCAAATAGCATCTAAACCACATATACAAAATCTGAGAGATTTCTATCCCTCCATTGACAGCTATGCAACTGAAACTTTGATGCTTCAAAAAGTTCATAAAGAGATTGTAAAATAATCCATATGAATTGAGCAGTTTGGTCCAAATTTTCTGAAGAGACACGATCACTTTATATCAGTGGTTCTCAACTCCAGTCCTCGGGACCCACTGCTCTGCACATTTTGTATGTCTCTCTTACCTGACACACTCAGTTCAGGTCATGGAGTCTCTCCTAACGAGCTGATGATCTGAATCAGGTGCGTTAAATAAGGGATACATACAAAATGTGCAGAGCAGTGGGTCCCGAGGACTGGAGTTGGGAAACACTGCTTTATATGATGAATGATTTTATTTAGGCGTTTATTCACATCTAAACATTGATCACAGCGAACATAAAAAGAAGCTCAACCGAACCTGCTTGACGCGTGAGAACAAACCTCTTCCGGAAACTCAAACGTGTTGCGAATGAATCTCGTTAGTTCTGGTGGAAGCTCGAACGTGTTGCGTAACATGCAAATGAACCTCATTGGTGTCGGTGGCGATAGCCTAGTGGTTAGTGCGCCGACATATGGCGCAAATGCATTCACGCCGACCCGAGTTCGATTCCCATCTTGGGGTCCTTTGCCGATCCTGCCCCCCTCTCTGCCCAATGCTTTCCTGTCTGCTCTCTACTGTCCTCTCCAAATAAAGGCACAAAAAGCCCATAAATATAACTTTGTATGAACCTCACTGGTTCATGCGGAAGCTCAAACGTGTTGCGTAACACGAGGATGAACCTCACTGGTTCTTGCGGAAGCTCAAACGTGCTGCGTAACACGAGAATGAACCTCACTGGTTCTTGCGGAAGCTCAAACGTGTTGCGTAACATGCTAATGAATCTCGTTGGTTCTTGCGGAAGCTCAAACGTGTTGCGTAACACGAG
The DNA here is from genome assembly GCA_003731715.1 of Anabarilius grahami. NCBI lineage: Eukaryota > Metazoa > Chordata > Actinopteri > Cypriniformes > Xenocyprididae > Anabarilius > Anabarilius grahami. The sequence goes on from RJVU01075378.1 coordinate 599,692, forward strand.
GATGAACCTCACTGGTTCTTGCGGAAGCTCAATCGTGCTGCGTAACACGAGAATGAACCTCACTGGTTCTTGCGGAAGCTCAAACGTG
>RJVU01075378.1:608761-620038 GCA_003731715.1 Anabarilius grahami
TTTTAAATTGTAATAATATTTCACAATATTACTGTTTTTACTGTATTTTTAATTAAATAAATGTAGCCTTGGTGAGCAGACGAAACTTCTTTTAAAAACATTAAAAATCTTAGTGGTTCCAAACTTTTGGACTGCACTGTATATAAACAAACTTTTATTTTAGATTAATCGATTTGACAGCACTATTAATACAGTTATTCTTCAAATAAAATTGAAGAAATTAAAATAACCTAATAATATGAATTAAAATTGATATTAATAATCATGTAATAATAAAATGATACTTAATAACACTGTTCTTATAGTAATATTTATTTGACCTTTTTAAATCCAAGTTGTTCCATGATTATAATAAAAACTGTGTGTCGTTAGACCTTTCTGAACTGCTAGGAAAGGCATTTTCTAAGTATGTTAAATGGCCAATTCCACCTAAGGTCAAAGAAACACATTTTAAAATTTGTCACAAAATTTATCCAGTTTCCAATTTTCTTCATAAGCGATTTAAATTTGACAAGGCGGGTTGTGCTTTTTGTGATTTTTCTGATGAATCTCTAGAACACTTATTTTTTACCTGTCCCATCTCAAGCTGGTTCTGGAGTGATGTTAGAGACTGGCTAACCTTAAAAATGTCAAACATCCCTGTATTTTGTATTAATCATATTCTGTTTTATGTTGAGGGTTTAAATAATTCAACATCAGACATTGTGAATATTGTTTTCCTACTTGCTAAATACCATATTCATTGTTGTAAGTGGAGAAATTCTTACCCTTGCTTTGAACATTTTATGAGTGAATTCAAACTATTTTACTCCTCACTGAAATTACTGAAGAACTGTCGTGCTCTGAAAATATCATCGGCCATGTCCAAATTTCTTGTGCTTTAAATTTTATTTTATTTTATTTTTATTTATTTTTTTCCTCTTTTTAATTGTAGTGTGGATCCCCTTACTATTATTGTATTTGTGTTTATACTATGCTGTTACCTCTACGAGTTCTTGTATTCTATGTTGAAGGTACAATAAAAAATAAAAAAAAATTATTTGACCTACTTATTAACCCTCAACCCTTATGCCTCAAGTCCAGATCAAGAATTTCAAAGTCCACATGCTGAAGCTGACCTCACCCATCTATTCAAATACCTTCAAACAGGGTAAAGTCCATCACTGTTTAACTCCAATGCAGTGGTCAGAGTTTGAGTCATCATCACATGTTAGGCAGGTTTAAACTCGTTACTCACCCTTCCGTTGTATAATAGTTGACACAGGCCCTGTACTAAACCAACTCATGTTTTTAACACTTACCCGATATTTTTCACAAACCAAAAACAACACATCAAACTGTTAGGAAATAATCTCACCTTGGTTTCTTTTGTAGATACTTCAAGTTGGTCCATGTTGGTTGACAGAAGGTTTAGATTCAAGAACGAGACGCTTGTAATACTTTCTTCGAGAGTAAAAACCGTGTAAGGTTCGTTAATATCGGCTTCAATCAACAGTAACAGTACTTATTATGACTATATTTGACCAAGACTGCTAAAACGTGGCTTAAAACAAGAAGTTGATTCGTTACCGACAGTGTGTCAGATAAAAATAGATGTGAGATACAATGTACAATGGTTGGTGGGTTGGCATTATGACGCATGACTCTGTTTTTCAAAATAAAAGTACGAAAATGTAACAAAAAATGTATTTCTTTAGTGAATGTATTCCTATTTTCTTTATTTGTTCTGTTCCTGCCTTTGTCTATGTTCTTAAAAAAGCTATGTAAATGCATATTTCTCTTTTAACAGTCATTGTCAACTTTTTTTTCTTCTTCTCTTCCATATGTTCAGATGACATTGGTTGTATTGTTGATACATTCTGTGTGATGTATGCAAAGTTGTATTTTATTAATGTCATCTTTGAATTGTTTGCAATTAAAAAAATTACAAAAACATAAATATAAATTGTTGATATATATTTTATAATTATGTAAACACTGTTCAGTTATGTCCACCTCTTTTTATTTTATGTTATGAAATTAAAATTTATTTTACTAGATTATTAATTTATTAGATTATTATTGATTTTATGTATCCTGTTGCATTCAAAAGCATTAATTTTTTTCATTGATAGTAAAAACTGATCACATCATAAATGTACTTAGAATAATTAATCATCTCATATATCATTTAAATGGTTGTAATTAAAATATAACAATAATTTATGAATTTATTTAATTCAATGTTGGCTAAATTATTTTATTCTATTTCTGTCGTTGTTGTGATTTGTACATTTGCATTGAATTTTCTCAATGCTGCTTATTGATTTGCAATAAAAATTAAATAAAATGGAAGAATAAAAGGCATCCGTGATCAAATATTTTATTATGTATCACTAATAATAATAAATAATAATATTCTAAGTGCTAAGCCTTTCCCGTTAATATTTTAATATTTTTTAACATCTCAAAAATGCTTTCTGCATTTAGCTCAGATTTCATTCAGGCTTTTATTAGTTAAAAATGTGCTGCGTGTCACAGTGGGCGTGGCCAGCAGAAGAGAGGAAGTGCAGTTGAGATGTCAGAACAGTGAAGAAGAAGAGGAGTGTGAGAGAAGCTGTGCATGAAACCAAAGTTACTAATGCATCCAATCCAATGAATGTTGCTCGAGTGATTCTTGCTCTAATATTCTGCACACTGTTCATAGCATCTTATTTCACAAATAAGGTAATTGACTTTATTATACTTTGGACAGAACCAGTGTGTGTTTGTCTTGTTGTTTTGGGTTGCATCTTCTGATTGCAATTATAGTAATACTGACAGGTACCATAATTCACAAAAATGTACAGTTGTTCTTTGCTTTACAGTATGTCCTGTCTATCTTAAAGTTTACATTTCCAACCATTTTTCAGGGGTACGTATTCATATTCATGACATTATTCCTCGGCTATAATCAAAATTCAGTTCCTCATTTGCATGATATTTCAATATTTATCTTTTATTTATCTTTATCACAGGTGGCAGACCTCTACTGGGGCTCTATTGCTACTGGTTACATGGAAACTTGGTTTGGTGGAAATCAATGGATTCTCCAGGTAACTAAATTATGCACTTACTTATATAATACATGAATTATTATTTGTGCATTTATATATTTATACACAGATTATTATAGGGATGCATGAAATATTGGCAACCATATCGGTATCGGGCAATGTATGTTAATTTTTCATGTTATCGTTATCGGCCAGATAAGAAAATTTGCCCGTTATATATAAAAGCTGATAAATAATGGATTATTTCCTTCAGCTGAGACACTTCAGATGCGCACTGTCCGTCATGACGGTTTTGAATTGCTGGAAATATGATTGAAATCACTTCAAATAGGAAAATACAGCGCAAGTCTGTCATATAAGCTACATAAAAAATTATTTTGAGAACATTATAATTGTGTGCTTGGGACATGGCTTTTAATGGTGAGGCTTTTGTTTTTGTAATCAGGCTCTCAAATGATATTAAAAAAAATTTGATTTTGATTTATCAGCCAATATATCTGTTATATATGGAAGCCACTAAATAAAAGTTTTTATAGAAGTTTCCGCCACTAAATAAAAAAAATAAAAACAGCAATTGCGACTTTTTATTTCACAATTCTAACTTTTTTTCTCACAATTGCGAGTTATTTACATTTACATTTATGCATTTGGCAGACGCTTTTATCCAAAGCGACTTACATTGCATTATACTATACATTTGTATCGGAGTATGTGCAATCCCTGGGATCGAACCCATGACCTTGGCATTGCTAGTGCCATGCTCTAACCACTGAGCTACAGGAAAGCTATAAAGAGTTATAAAGTTAGAATTGTGAGATATAAACTCGCAATTGCAAGAAAAAGTTTCACACAGTTGTGTTTATATCTCACAATTGCGAGGTAAAAAGTCAGAATTGTGACTTTAAATCATGCAATTGCGAGTTTAAATCTCGCAATTCTGACTTTATAACTCGCAGTTGTGAGAAAAAAAGTCAGAATTGCGCGATTAAAAAGTCAGAATTCTGAGATAAAAAGTCGCAAACTGTTTTTATTTTTTTATTTAGTGGCGGAAACGGGCTTTCATAGTTATCAGCTTTTAAAAATAAAGAATTATCGGTTATCGGTATCGGGAAAAATGTTCATATCGGTGCATCCCTAGATTATTATGATATGTTTATTAATATTTGTGTTTGTTATCTAGATCTGCAGCATTTTCCCAGCTTCCTGGATCCTTTTTATTTATTGGAAACATTTATGCGGGGTCCAAAGCACTGTCGCTTTTGGTAAGTACAAAATATGTTTAAATATTAAAAGTAGAAAGACTGAGACTGAATGTGCAAACTTTTTATTTGCTTATGTTAAAATATGTTTGTCTTTCCTCTTCTTCTTTTTTTTTAATTTTTTTTAGCCCATTCCTTTTTTCTTCGTGTTACAAAATGTCTCTGAAGTCTTTGTTTTTCTCATGGTAACAGTAACTCACAGAGAGGTAAGTCTGAATCATGCAGTTGGTATAAGAAATAAACATTTTTGCATGCTTTTTCATCAGAATTTATTTAGTAGGATGAGAAGTCTTAATGAAGCTTGTTTTTAATAGTATTCTCATAGTATTTAAGATTTCACATCATTGTTACCATTCTAATATTCTTTGTATTTGCATTATTCAGAAATCGTCATGGATGAAATTATTAAGGTATGTTTCTTTCAACCAAATAGTCTAAAATGACTTGAAAAGAGCTTGTTTATGCTTTTAAATCTCTTAAACAAATATTGTATAAAAAAAACAAAGACTAAGCTATTTATATTTTTAATGAAATGATATTTTTATAGTATGTGTATGCTGCTGGGATCTTCCGCCAGCCTTATTCTGTACAATCCTCGGGTATGTTCACTCTCACATACATAATGTTGATGTTCTGTGAGTTCTCAATGTTCCCTGTAACAGTAAAAATCTCCATTTCATATGTTCCCTTTATGGTCCCATACGTCTCACCTCTCAGTTTGGTCCCAGTGGCTACACATGGGCGTCCATCCATCTGTTCTGTGTTGGTGAGTGTGTTTTTATTTGTTGTGGGAGCCAGAATTATGAGGAACGAACGTAAACTTATAGAGAAATTCTGGCCATATGAAATTGTGTTTTTTGATCTCGTCTTTTTTCTATTTTAGGTGCATATAAAGTATTCCAGAAAAATACAAAGACAAGCCATCTGAGGTGGTTTGCTGTTTTTATGTACGCCACCATTCAAAATTTTGGGGTCGGTTAGATTTTTTAAAAACATTTTTTAAAGAGGTCTCTTATGCTCACCAAGGCTGCATTTATTTGATCAAAAATACAGTAAAGATAGTAATGATGTGAAATATTATTTCTATTTAAAATAACTTGTTTTGTATTTGAATATATTTTAAAATGTAATGTATTCCTGTGATCAAAGCTGAATTTTCAGCATCATTACTCCAGTCTTCAGTGTCACATGATCTTTCAGAAATCATTCTAATATGTTAATGTGCTGCTCAAGAAATTTTTCTCATTATTATTATCAAATGATAAAATTATAAATTATGAAAGTTGTGCTGCTTCATATGTTTGTACAAACCATGATATATAACCATGATAGATTTATTTATTTATTTTCTGGACCAATTTTAAATTGAAATCTTTTGAAATTCATGACTTTACTGTAACTTTTGATCAATAAAAGTATTAATTTCTTTAAAAAAAAACAAAAAAAGCCTTATTGACCCCAAACATTTAGAATGTGAATGTATGTTGTTATTGCTTATACTGTAAGTAGATGCCTGGTAACATAATAGAAATGTTATGTTATCTATTAAATATCTCATAATAAGTGTCATTTTCAATGTGTAATATTACAGTGATCTTGAAGAGCAGTTCATCAACTATGTGACCAGGTAAATGGATAAATATGAACATTAATGTCAATCTTTATATATGCACTGTCAGATTTTGACACATGCGTATTTTGAATGCATACACGGTATATAAATGTATTATAAAATATCTTATATAATAATTTTCACCCATGACAGAATTTTCATTTTTTGGGTGAACTATCCCTTTAAGAAATGAAAAGTTACACACTCCATCAATTAGAGTTAGAAGAACTGTTCCCAAACATATAACATGCTAAACATATAACATTTGGGCAGTCGTGGCCTAATGGATAGAGAGTCGGACTTGTAACCCAAAGGTCATGGGTTCGAGTCTCAGGTCCGGCAGGGATTGTCGGTGAGGCGAGTGAATGTCCAGCGCTCTCCCCACCCTCAATACCACGACTGAGGTGAGACCCTTGAGCAAGGCACCGTACCCCCAACTGCTCCCCGGGCGCCGCAGCAATGGCTGCCCACTGCTCCGGGTGTGTGTTCACGGTGTGTGTGTTCACTGCTGTGTGTGTGCACTTGGATGGGTTAAATGCAGAGCACAAATTCCGAGTATGGGTCACCATACTTGGCCACATGTCACTTCACTTTCCACTTTCCACTAATAATCACTGCAGTAATGATCCAGTCATAGACTCCTAAGTATTTGCCTATTTAAATCCAAACAGCGACTTCCAGTTAATTTTACACTTCTTTTTCAGTGCATTGTTACTTGCCTCACTTGCACACTCAACAGGTAATAATGCATTTTATGCTACCATATTATTTTTGTCTACAGCTCTATAATTTTCTGCCATGATCCATGTGTAATTCTTGGTGACTTTCAGGTGACCTGTCTGGTGCCTTAGATTTCCCTCTCCTGACCTCATACAGGTTCCATACTGGCTGCTTGGGAAGGTAAGACAAACACTCAGTGGGAATTGTTGTACATACTAATGCATTAAAAGCTGGCATGACTTATTGGATTTTTTACAATATGGATTTCAACTGAAAAAAGCATTGTCGTTTTGTTATAAGAAATTGATTGTGTTTGCAAATCTTATGTTCATTAGAAATCAATTTCATTTCATAGCGCTATATTCAGCTTTTGTCTGCTGTTGGCAACTGTAAAATTGAAGAACAGTCTGCCTCAGGAGCACTGTGGAGTCTGCTGCTTCCTGGCCAAGGTGAGACAGACATCTGAAAATTATATTTTGAATCACAATTATTCTTTTGTTTGGTGTCTCCATTTAATTAGTGTGTCCAATCAGGACTGTTAGATCATAAAGCTGGTTTCACACCACATGCATTGCAGTACTTGCAAAAAAATTTGAAACAATGGATTTCTGTTTTTTGATTGGATGCAGGTACTGGCCTCAGGTCTTTCCCTTTCCACATTCAACACTGTGCTCAGTCCGGTGACACTGTGCTGGTGAGTTCCTAACAGCTTTATGTTAGGCAAAAGTTTATTGACTTATAGTGTTACAGTATATTGTTTTTTGTTTTACCCATTAGCGTCATCCTGAACTACACCGGAGAGGCCTTGTTCCTGTATTCTGACAAATTTAATTAAGTTTGTTGAAGAAAATGGCCAGTGCCTTTGAAGATTCTCCAAATTAGTCACTTCAAGGGTTTATAAACTGACCAAAGCCAGTTGCCGCAATGAGATTATTCCACTAGAAGCCTTGAAACGCCCCAAACTCTTTTTTACTCCTTTTGTTTTTCTATATTTTTTATTTACTTCTCTTTTTCCACCCTTATTTTCAGTCTGAGACACTTTAAACCAAATATTTGGAAAAAATTATATATATATATAGTTGTTTACCATTTACTGTAATTTCCTACATTTTAATGTGGCCAGTTAATTGTAGTCTAATTCAGACTCTGTTCTGCTTTTGTTTTGCACTAGAAGTTTTGTACCATTTTTCAAGATGTTCTATTTCAGAAGCAGTGTTTGTACTTCCTGTTAATGTTCGACCTTTGCACATCATTGTCCTGCAGTGTTTACTCTTAAGAGTCCTGGATCACATCCTGAATACTGTCCCACCTTAGACCAGTACTCTTTATGAGAATGAATTAAGATAAAATGGGAAAACTTCAGTGCATGAGCCCTCTGTAACTCAAAAAAAAAAATTGTTACATAAAGATGTGGTAAAAAAATTAGTCCTGCAAAAAGTACTGTGATTTATTATGGCATTTACTGTATTTGAGAGACACTTTGTATACTGTAATATTGTATTTCTAAAGCTTCTCTCATTGAAATTGACCATGTATTCTAATATGAAATAATTCAGTTTTCTTAGTATTTTAAATCACTTTTTGCAAAAGTAAATAAAAGAATTCCATTGACCATTTTTCAAATATGTTTTCTGCTGAAAAATACAATTAAATGATGTAGCAGAATTTAATTTCAAATATTTGTAATTACACTTGATCTGTAAGTTAAATACAGAGTAAATAATGTAGGTTTTGAGGCTCTGGTCTGGGTTCAGGGGGTCTGCAGCAGGCGTCTGTAGTGTGGTAAGATCTCACGCTGTGGCAGATGCAGTTTAAACTCGAGTGCCACCAGCACAGGAAACTCCAGTGATAAAAGTTCCCTGCGATTCAAATGCAGTCTCTCCTCCAGTCTCTAATGGAAATTGAGGAATAATTGAGTATCTTGCAAAAGGCTTTTCACACTGCACTTAACCCCGGGTTATTGTCGTTCTAAATCCCACTTTTAACCCTGGGTAAAGGAAGGGTTAGTTAATGTAACCCTTCCGCATGGGAGGCGGTCGCACTAACAAGGACGCTAAAGACCAAATGGTGCTCACTGCAAAGCCAAATGACGTCCAGCTCCCCCTCTCTGGATGTCATGGGTGGAGTTTGACCTAGTTTACATTTATGCATTTTGGCAGACGCTTTTATCCCAAAGAGGAGGAGCTAAACTAGGTCAAACTCCACCCATGACATCCAGAGAGGAGGAGCTAAACTTGGTCAAACCCCACCCTTTTATAAAGACCAAATGGTGCTCACTGCAAAGCCAAATGACGTCCAGCTCCCCCTCTCTGGATGTCATGGGTGGAGTTTGACCTAATTTACATTTATGCATTTTGGCAGACGCTTTTATCCAAAGCGACTTACATTGCATTATACTATACATTTGTATCGGAGTATGTGCAATCCCTGGGATCGAACCCATGACCTTGGCATTGCTAGTGCCATGCTCTAACCACTGAGCTACAGGAGAGAGTTTAGCTCCTCCTCTTTGGGTATCAGGGGTGGAGTTTGACCTAGTTTAGCTCCTCCTCTTTGGGTGCCAGGGGTGGAGTTTGACCTAGTTTATCCCCTCTTCTCTGGATGTCATGGGTGGAGTTTGACCTAGTTTAGCTCCTCCTCTCTGTATGTAATGGGTGGGGTTTGACCAAGTTTAGCTCCTCCTCTCTGGATGTCATGGGTGGAGTTTGACCTAGTTTAGCTCCTCCTCTTTGGGTATCAGGAGTGGAGTTTGACCTAGTTTAGCATCTCCTCTTTGGATGCCAGGGGTGGAGTTTGACCTAATTTAGCTCCTCCTCTCTGGATGCCATGGGTGGAGTTTGACCAAGTTTAGCTCCCCCTCTCTGGATGTCATGGGTGGAGTTTGAGCTAGTTTAGCTCCTCCTCTTTGGGTATCAGGGGTGGAGTTTGACCTAGTTTAGCTCCTCCTCTTTGGGTGCCAGGGGTGGAGTTTGACCTAGTTTATCCCCTCCTCTCTGGATGTCATGGGTGGAGTTTGACCAAGTTTAGCTCCTCCTCTCTGGATGTCATGGGTGGAGTTTGACCTAGTTTAGCTCCTCCTTTCTTATTGGCTCTGCAGTGAGGTTTACTCACACAGCTCTTACTAGCTGGCCTGTGTTACACTAGCACCGCTTTTTACCCGGGGCTATGAAACCCTGCTCCGGAACAGGGTTAGCACTGCTTTTGTTGATCCTGGAATAACATTCATGTCCAAAAACATAGTCCTAACCCTATCCCTACCCCTAAACTTGACATTAACTGTAAACCTATCCCTCAAATCTGATTGGCTGTTTGGAATGTTATAAACATACCTTTATGTAAACATATTTCGTACGGTGTCCGTCCAATCAGTGACAGTGACACCGCAAATATTCAAATAAGGATGCCACTAATATACAGTGTGAAATGTCAGCTTATGAATACTCAGGAATAATTGTTAACCCCGGGTAAATTTTGAGCAAAGTGAAATGTGAAGCAAGATAACCCGGGACTCCATTTACCCGGGTTTAGGATGACCCAGGGTTAAATATTTCAAGTGTGAAAAGACCTTATTAGAAAGTCATGGAGCACATTTTAATATCACAGTGCTTTACTTACATCTATAAGGTGCTTGACCTCTGGCTTCTTGAGGTCATTGCTTATCTTGGAAGCGAGTAGGATACAAGCTCCAGCGCAAAGTTTGCGATTCTGCTTGTCCAGTTTACCGTTTAGGGCGAGTTTTTCAAAATAGACATGAGCCATAGCAATTGTCGGTTCTTCATACCCACAGTCCTCCTGGGCCAACTTACGGATCTCTCTTTTCAGACTGAGAATGTCAGAGTACAAAGAAATAATATGTGATGCAGTTAGATTGTTACAAGATATGAATATTTTCAAGTTGTGTAAGTGGAAGCCCGTACCTTCTGATTTTGCTGAGGGTCAGTTGAACATGAGGAAACTTTTCGCTGAATGTTTCGTTCATGTCTTTCTTCAGGTCGGAGGGCTTCACATATTCAATGACCGATGTCTGAAAAAATCAACACACAGCAAGGAAATACTTTCAAATGCTGCGCTTAATTCATTGTACAAGAAAAGAGTTTCTGACTTCATGATTTTTAGAACTTTTTTTGTACAATGATGCCTTTTTTCTTCAATAAGAAGCATTATATTTATCAAGGCTGATATAAAACTGTCATATGATGTTACAATACTAACACTAAGCACAAAAATGCTTCATATGTGTCGGCTGGTTTTGCTCTCACCATATAAGATGGAAAGACAATCACTCGTTTGTGTTTTCCACACGGCCACTGTGGATCATCCAGAAGATTTGGGTCATAATCATCAATGTTTCTCCCTTTGAATCCTGTTTTATAAAAATATAGGGGAATTCTGGAAATTAAAAAAAAGAAAAATAGGACAGAAAAAAAAATAATTCTAAACGGATGTGCAAATATTTTTACTTATAAATTAATAATATTAATGTATAATACTTTTTTTACTACTACTACTAATAATAATAATAATTTATAATTCATGATGAGCTGATTTTACAATTATCACTCAAAATAATTAAGTTATTAAATTTAATTAATAAACAAAAACAAACAAATATTTTTTACTAATACTATAATATTAATTTATAATTTATGAA
>RJVU01075378.1:638625-663095 GCA_003731715.1 Anabarilius grahami
TGTGTGTGTGTGTGTGAAAATGCTTTCTCCTATCTTAGTTTATTATGGAACTACAAGTAAGCTTTGGTTCTATTCCCCTAAAAAATGTAAACACTATGTATCTACATATCAGAGCATTGCTCTGTTTGTTTAGAGCAACATAACCAGTGCCAAAATGTGGGGCTGTCTTTTTGCTCAACAAATAGGAAGTATACAGGACAACTTAAAAAAAAAAAGAAAAGAAAAAATCATTATTTTTGCAATTCCATTTGGTGATGCTAGTTGAGCAGAAATTACACACTTCAGCTTATGATGTGTTGTTGGAAAGATATTCTCAAATTAAAAAATGTCATCATTACAGTAATGTCTATTCATAGTCTATTAATCATTTTAGAAAACAATCTTAAAGCATGACTTAACTTTTTGGTGTCATTTCAGGGCAAATTCTAATGTTGAACCTGAAGCAGAACAGAAGAAAGAGGTCAGAAACAGTCCCAAACCTGCAAATACAGCAGCACAGTCCAGCAATGTAAGTCAGTTATATCCCAATGAACTTTGTTTGGTTATTAATTAATCCTAGTTTCATTATATTTCTTTTTTTTTTTTCTTTAACTTAAATATCCAATTACTACAACAACTTCTGAAATAAACAATTAAACCTAGAGAAGAATACATCATGCCCATCATTATATTATACGTTGTAGCTTTGGTGCTCAGCATTTTGTGAAGGCTGTTTTGTGCTTCATAGGATGCTGGTCAGAAGGCTTTTGGTGCGGTGACGTGTAACGTGTGTGGGATGTTGTACTCCCCTTCGAGCCCAGAGGACGAATCCCAACACCTCCTGTTCCACAACCAGTTTATCAGTGCTGTCAAATACGTGGTGAGCCACATATTTGTTATTACGTGATTCTTTAAGTTATTGACGCATAGATGCAGTTTTTCAAATTCATTAAAGCATATAATAGACCATATTATTATTGTATTGTAGTTAACTAAATAATTCTCTCCCGTGTAACTTTGGCCCTGTTTACACCTGGTAATAAGATGTGTTTTGGTCGATCGGATCACAAGTGCTAAATGATGCTAAATACAAGTGTAAACAGGGTGTAAAACTCTTTGAGCTTGTCCACTTTCAACCACTTCCAGAGGGAGTCGAAAACTGTGTTTCATTTAATATGGGAGTAACAAAGTCTCAAAATAACTGCATACATCCATACCCATGTCTCAAAATCATTATTGTAATATGTGGTCCAGGGCTGGAAGAAAGAGAGAATCCTGGGAGAATATCCTGATGGCAAGATTATTCTTGTTCTCCCTGATGATCCCAAGTACGCATTGAAAAAGGTACTTGTTTCTTCCTCGTATATTTCCATTCACTAGCCCTCAAACTGTCTGCTGCAGCCATACTGCATGTTTAGAAGATTTCCAATTGCTTTCTTGAAACATATTATGTCTGTTTATGATATTTGTCTTGTTGGATTTAAGGTTGAAGAGATCAGAGAAATGGTGGACAATGACTTGGGCTTCCAGCAAGTGGAGACCAAAGTCCCATCACAGACCAAAACCTTCCTCTTCATTTCAAATGATAAGAAAGTCGCAGGCTGCCTTATTGCCGAGCACATCCAAGAGGTCAGCTGAACACACAGGTGTTTAATTGCATGTTTATAGGTGTACATCTGCATCTATGTTTTAAAACCCTTCTTATTGTTATGTTTTTACTATTGGTTAAAAAAAGATACAAACCCCCCCAATTCTTTGTTGGTAATGGTTTAACATTATTTCTCTATATGCAATACTCAAAACATCATTAGTTCTAGCTAACTATTTTATATGAAATGTCATTAAACATATATAGATATAGAAATGACTATATGTTAATTAGTTTGTCCATATTTCAATATATTGAACTGCATATCTCTTTTTTTGCATTGTATATCATCTAATTACAAAATAAGTCTGTTCCCTCAGAATTTAAAGTTTTACATATTCACCACATCATGCATTACATCTTGTAAAATTATTTTCATATTTTTTTAGAAACCAATGAGAGTGCAAGCTTGTTTTAATATTTAGGGGTTCAAGCGCATTGGGCCGCCAAAACGTTCAAAGTGGGTGGAGCCACTTTTACTAAAATGGCTATAACTCGTGAATGTAATGAGATATTATCACCGAACTCGCCTTCGCGTTTTTCACGTGCGTAAAGGATCGTGTATTGCACGATTTTTCGCACACGCCCACGACATTCACACCACATGGTAGAACTCCTCATTCTGAGCAACTTTGCCTCTAAATATTGAAGATTATTTCAAAAACCAACTTTGGCGAACTAGTCCTAGGTTTTTGGCTCAACCTCGATAACTGTTAAAAAGCTTTATAAACCATAACTTTCCTAAGGTAAATTGCCTATATTGGCTGTAAATGGTCTTTTCCATCTGTAAACGAGATGGTTACAGGTTTGTTAAAGGTGCCCTAGATTCAAAAATTGAATTTACCTCGGCATAGTTGAATAACAAGAGTACATGGAAAAGACATACAGTGAGTCTCAAACTCCATTGTTTCCTCCTTCTTATATAAATCTCATTTGTTTAAAAGACCTCAGAAGAATATTTGCATATGCCAGCCCATGTTCCCAACATTATGAAAGGTATTAGACAAGGGCAGAACGTCTGGATGTGCACTGCTGAATCAACAGACTAGGTAAGCAAGCAAGGACAATAGCAAAAAATGGCAGATGGAGCAATAATAACTGACATGATTCATGATAGCATGATATTTTTAGTGATATTTGTAAATTGTCTTTCTAAATGTTTCATTAGCATGTTGCTAATGTACTGTTAAATGTGGTTAAAGTTACCATCGTTTCTTACTGTATTCACGGAGACAAGAACTGTCGCTATTTTCATTTTTAAACACTTGCAGTCTGTATAATTCATAAACACAACTTCATTCTTTATAAATCTCTCAACAGTGTAGCATTAGCCGTTAGCTACGGAGCATAGCCTCAAACTCATTCAGAATCAATGTAAACATCAAAATAAACACTGTACTTGCGCGATTAGACATGCTGCATGACGAACACTTTGTAAAGATCCATTTTGAGGGTTATATTAGCTGTTTGAACTTTTTTTATGTTGTTTAAGGCAAGCGCGAGCTCCATGGGCGTTGAGCACGAGATTTAAAGGGCCACACACCCTGAATCGGCTCATTTCTAATTATGCCCCAAAATAGGCAGTTAAAAAAATGAATTAAAACAAATCTATGTGGTATTTTGAGCTGAAACTTCCAGGGGACACCTTAGACTTATATTACATCTTTTAAAAAAAAATTCTAGGGCACCTTTAATCAAAACATTATACCTTTTTACGCATGTGCTTAAAGGCCTTAAAGCGATTGAACCCCGATAGCTGTTGCTCGCAGCTATATTTTTTATGTTTTACAGTATTTAAATCAGAATTCTGTTGGTTTCCCCCCTCAATTAGCACAGCAAATGTGTGTATTCCATGTATTCCCATTAATAACTAATTGAAGTCATTGTTAAGTGCTGCTTCTTTGTGTAATGTTCATCTTAGTCTATTCTACATCTGATGGGTTTGTTTTGGCTGCTGTGTGCAGGGATACAGGGTTATCGAGGAGTCCATTCCGGAAGGTTCAGAAGGAGAGAAGGTCATGTACGAGCGTCAGAGAGCCTGGTGCTGCTCTACCGTACCCGAGCCGGCGCTCTGTGGCATCAGTCGCATTTGGGTGTTCAGCATGATGAGACGGAGAGGCATCGCCTCACGCATGATCGAGTGCCTCAGGTAAAGCATCGGATGGGTGCATAATATGAATAATTGTGACCACAGTTATAATGTGTTGTAATGCACTATTATGCTTTAAGAATACTTTTAAAATAAAATGTAATTTCTCATACATCTTTTTTCTCCAGGAATAATTTCATCTATGGGTCTCATCTAAGTAAAGATGAAATCGCCTTCTCCGATCCCACACCTGACGGCAAACTCTTCGCAACACATTACTGTGGAACCTCTCAGTTTTTGGTCTACAACTTTGTAAGCGGCAATCGCTCAACCTGACAGGATGTGGACATAGAGACAGAGCTCAGTTTTAAAATATTCACATTTAAGAAGAGGACTGGACTTTATTTCACTATACCAAACAGTGCAAACATGAGAGAACACAATGGTGAAAGACAGAAACAGGCACACCGTAGGACTTTTGTTAAGAGTCTCGGTTTGAATGTGCAAAGATTGGCCTAGTCTCCTCACAGGAGGTGTAGGAAGCAAAGTTAGACACTGATATCTAACCCTCACGGCCAGGTGACGTATTTTAATAAGCCTGCACAGTAGCTTATACCTGATGAATTGTTCAATGAAAGACATCTAAATTGTTCTCTCAGGTTTAGGTTGCAGCCTATCTTAGGACTCACCTTTTAGTGGAAGCCATGTAGTCCAGTGCACAATTGCGAAATCAGTGTAAGTACTTCTTCCTAGAACATATTTAGGAAGACGTGTGAACTTTTCTACTGTAAGCAATGCCTCGGTCATGAGGCGATGATTTTTGAATCTCAGGTTGAAAAACATCATGAATTTGTCATTTGAAATCTCCCTTTAACCCTTACACCATGTCAGCTATTTTCAAAGAGAGCATATTTTCCTGATACAATGTGTTTCATGTGCATTTAAAAGAGGTTTACATGCATGGCGTTGACATCGATAGATGGCAGATGATTTCATAGAAGTCGCTGGTTTTGCACAACGCTGTGCAGAATGAATTTGATTCATTTGTTTTTTAAAACACAAGTGTAATAATTCAACATGTTTGCCCGGTCATAGTATTCCATCTCATTTTAATATTTTTAGAATGATTTTATGTATGTATATGTATTTTGATTGAATTATATTAATTTACCCCTGGAAATGACTACAGATTGATCTCTCTTTATCTTTCATAGCTGGGCGAGGCTTAAATCACCCCCAACCAAAACTTATTTTTTAAATATTATAATTTTTTTCTCTGCAGTTATACATTTTAGAAGCCTCATAAAATTAGCAGGACATATGGGTTGATCTGATATATTAGGGATTTTTAAATAATTTATAAATTGGGGAAGACAAACAGCTTATATTAGTTAGTCATAGTTACTTTTAACCTTATAGTAAGAAACAAATAAAATGTCAAATGCAAAAGATGCCGAATGCCAAAAATGGGCTGAATTTGTATTCATAGATAAAAGTGAAATTATCTATGTTCATATGTTGTTTTCATCTTTGGCATACTGCACGAAGTCTCAACTGTGCTGAAAAAATCAGGTACAAAACTTTGAGCAATACGCCCATTGACTTTTATTGTGATAGGGACTCTTATTATGAAGTATTGTACTTCCGGTGGAAGTTAAAAGAGTCTAGTATACACGTTGTTGTGGGCATGAGAAACAGCATTCTACTTTAACCGGCTTTAGTGTTTGTTTGTTTTTTATAAACCAGGTATAACATTTATTCATATAAATAATTACATATGAGGGACAGTGTGTTGTCGGTCTCCTAAAGGCTGTCTGTAACTGTATGAACACGTGTTTTTTTAGTGATGGGGGATCATGTGGAGTTAGTCGCTGGCTGTTATGAGCAGATAGTATTTGGATATCGAGTGTGCACTAGTGATAAGGTAATTATCATTTTTCATAACATTTTTTTTAATTTATATAATCTTCATTAGTCTTGATAGTGAGTATTAAGTGTAATTGTGTCTTGGTTTATTCCAGTCTGCCCGTTTGTTTTTTCTTGAGTGCAATAATTTTGATATTAGTCCATATTTAAACTGTCATATTTTTAATAACAGGCTTTTTTATGGTTATAATCGCCAACTCCAGTAATAACACTGACTTCATTTCAGATATGATCTTAGTTATGTTCTTCATGTCTATTTTAGGAGTGGACACTTGAGCCCAACTTTACCCATCATGCACACACAGCATCACTGACTGCAGTTTCATGCAGTGATAGATTCATCGCCACTGGAAGCAAAGATGAAACCATTCAGCTGTATGACATGAGCAAGAAAACTGAACATGGGGCTTTGTTGCACCATGATGGTGAGGACATTTACCTTTTTTCCCTTCTTTTTTAAAATTTAAAACTATAGCCAAAGCAATTTTGGTTTCTAATTGGACTAGAGTAAGACATCAAAGATTCTGCATCACCAACAATTAGGTTAAAAATTGTAAGCTCTCCTTCTCGACAGGTACCATCTCGTGTCTGGAGTTCTACGGCACGTCCCATTTACTCAGTGGAGGACAAGACGGTCTCATCTGTGTGTGGAGCACCCAAAAATGGGAATGTTTAAAATCTATCAAAGCTCACAAGTAAGTAATCTGACATACACAAAATGTTAAAAAGTTTAAAAGTTTTTAAGGATGAATTATTTCATTCAGAAAGGTTGCATTAAATGGATCAGAAGTGACAGTAAAGACATTTATAATGATATAAAAGATTTCTATTTCAAATAAGTGCTGTTCTTTTGAATTTTCAATTTATCAAATTATCCTGAATAAAATGTATCACAGTTTCCACAAAAATATGAAGCAGCACAACTGTTTTCAATATTTCAAAATGTTTTTTGAGCAGCAAATCAGCATATTAGAATGATTTCTGAGGGATCATGTGACACTGAAGACTGGAGTAATTATGCTGAAAATTCAGCTAAAATGTATTACAAATAAATTACAATAGAAAAGTCATTTTTAATTTGTACTAATATTTCAGTTTTTGATTTAATAAATCTAGCCTTGGTGAGCATAAGAGATTTCTTTCAAAAAGCTTTTTAAAAACAAATCTTGCAGACACTAAACTTTTATTTATTCATGTATAAATGACATAATCTGGGTTTTACTTCTTAGGGGTCATGTTACTTCACTGTCCGTACACCCTTCTGGAAAACTTGCACTCTCTGTTGGAACAGACAAGACTCTGAGGCAAGTACATGTATGTTTTTATGTTAACATGAACATCAGACATATTGGTCAGTTTGCTAAGCTGTGAATGTTTTAATACATTTTTGTGTTTTGATTGGTAATAGAAATCATTGGGCTTGTTTTGTTTATGTTGGTGAGCAAAAAAAAAAGTAATTCTTATGACAAAATTGAATTGCTCTCATTGCAGAACGTGGAATCTTATCGAAGGACGTTCAGCTTTCATCAAGAATATCAAAAAGAGTAAGTTAGAATATAATGTTCTACTTTTTGATTCTGCATTTTCATTGTTTTTTTCTTCCTTTTTTAATTATTTTTTAAAATAAAATTATTGTAATGGATTTAGAAACTTAACATTTTCAGGTAATTAAACTTGTCTTGTATAGAGGGTGACTGGTGTGTAATGATGTTTTGTAGCTGCAGAGATCGTCTTGTGGTCACCAGACGGAGATCAGTATGCAGTGGTTGTGAATAATACAGTGGATATTTACACTGTGACGTCTGCCACAATTATTGGAACCATTGCATTCCCAAAAAGGATTTCATGTCTGAAGTTTCTGAAGGTGAACAGTCTTACCAGTCTTCAAGGGAATGATATGTCTGTTTAGTCACTTAAAGGTGGTACAGAGGTTCTTTTCGTCGACTGAGTTTTTAAAATGAGCGCGTGCATAAGAACAACCCCCCTCCTTCACAGCTCTTTTCAAGGGAACGCCTCCCAAAACTTGTGCACGAGTATTGGAACAAGAGTGTTTACCACCGGCATTCGCTGTGTTATTAAGCCGGGCACACATTTAACGACTAGCTAAAACATTCTGACTGTGCTCAACATACAGCTATTGTTTCCTGCTCCTGAAGCAGATTTATATACTTTAACATGGAATTTGAACACCGACTGTAATCGCAGACTGAACGCAACTGGCTCTGACTGGACGCGTTTGAGCGCGATCAGTCATAAGTATCAATTTACATTCATAATCGGGCTTACAATCGTTAAGGGATTCATTATGTCGGACTCACCGCAGGTAACTCATAATCTGCAGTTGTTACTCCTGTCTCCTGACAAAAACATTGCATGCGGCGCCTGTGGAGTGTGGAAAGTTACTGGAGCGCGCAGCCGCGCGTCTCTCACAAGGAACGTCATGGCAGTGATTGACAAGCCAGAGGGCCAATCGTTTACGCGATGATCGCGTAAACGATTGGCTGATGTTTTTAAGGCCCTACCTCGTGCACAGATGATGTATATTAATAATATTCCTTTCAGTGCACCTAATAAATAGTCTTTTATCAGTTAGTAAAGACAGTTTCAAGTAATATTACAAAAATGTATAAAACAAAACATCCTCTTTAGTACCTTTAACATGTTGAAGTGCCCCTATTATTCTGTTTTAAAGGTTCCTAATTTTGCTTTAGACTCTCCTACATGCATCCAAGAAAAAAAAAAAACACTTGAATTTTCTCATATACATGTACATTTCAGCATCAGCTCTTTTCTAATAGTGTCTGAAACTGTTCAAGGATTCATTCTCATTAAACCCTCCTTTCCGAGAGCCTGCTCTGCTCTGATTGGTCAGATGGCCCAGTCTGCTGTGTATGATCGACCGCTTACAGCGCGTGTTGGAAACCAAACGCCATTTAACATATCTAAGCATAATAGGGGCACTTTAATTGAGTTTTTATTCTTCTGAAATTTTGCTTGCCTGTTTGTCAGATGTAACCTGCTCAATTAATTATACTGTATTAAAGTCTTATTCCAGTCTCTGTTCTCTGTCTCTTCAAGAACACACTCTTGGCTGTGGGAGGAGATGATGAGAGTGTGTGTATCTATGACGTGACTTCACAGAAGTGTGTCTGCGAGTTCAAAGCACATGAAAACAGGTATGACCACCACTTCATTATGGGTGCGTCGCAGTCTCATAGAATCGGCCATTTCTTGGGCTGTTTCATCAATATGCTTTGAAATGACCAGAATCCATTGAGCGTTAACAGATAAGTTGCATTTGTAATTGTTTTATGAATTTAATGTTTTTTCCAGAGTAAAAGCCATTGAGAGCTTCATGAAGGATGATTTTTGTGTCCTTGTTACGGCGTCAAACGATGGATTCATTAAGTTGTGGAAACTCAATCTTGAGGTATTATGCTTGACCTGTAAGAGCAGAGAATATAACACACATGTTCATTTTTTAGCCTCAAGTTTAAGCATAAAAAATATTTGGCCTGATGGTTTTATTTTGATTTGATTAATTGATTGAATATTATTATCCACCAATATGGATTTTTTTTGTCTTCTCATAAAACACAAAGGTTATGTACATAAGTAAGAAACAGACAATAATCATGCAACAAATTAAAAACAATCACCCAAAAAATAATCATTCTCACAAAAGATGCTTACCCTTACTTAATTCCATTCAATATTCTGTTACTGGTATAAAAGTGTGTTAGTCCATACCAGGTTGTAATATTTAACACTAAAATAATTTCAGCATGGCCTTTATATACTATTTCCAAAACTGACTGACTAACATTAAAACTCAATTTCTGCATAAGAAACAACCTTTGATTTGCTCTTCTATAAATATTGTTTACACACTCACCAAAATTCAACCTTTTATTCAAATATGTTCCCAGATATTTACAATTTCCCACGTTCTCAACAGCCTGATCATTTAATTTTTCTAACACATTTTATTCACCAGAATTAACATTTTTGTAGAATCCTTACACTGATCCTTACATTAAATTTACTTGATTAATTAGTGTTTTATACTCACTCTTTCCCACACAGAAACTTGAGACTCCTTCCTTGCTTGGTCAGGTGAACACCACTGCCCGACTCACCTGTCTTTCCGTTTGGATACCTGGTGAAGTGAAAGAGACAACTGTGGAACCGTCTGCCCAGCCTGCAACTTCTAAAGGTGCGGTCATGTTTGCCGTTGTTCTTCGAGATTTTTTGGGTGAAATCCTGTCATTTCAATAGGAATCTGTTTGAAAGATTCCTATTGAACATTTCCTATGGAGCGAAAGATTTACCTGCACAGACTTTGCAACGGTTTTGAGTTGGTCACGTGAATTCGGGCACTCAAATTTGGTAAAAAAAAGCATGTTTGATTGATGTGTGAGAACCAATGAGGTTTATTCTTGCATGTCAAGCAATTACAGTTGAGCTTCCGTTGACCATGTTTGAGTCCTCCATGTATGCTCGCTAATCATTGTTTAGATGTGAATAAAAGCCTAAATTTAATCTGTTTATCATATAAAGCGATCATGTCTCTTCAGAAGTCTTGGATTAAACCGCTCGATTCTCAGATTTGATTAAAAATACCTTCTTTAGTGTTTTGAAGATGAACAGAAGTCTTATGGCAGTGGTTCCCAAACGCATTCCTGGAGGCCCACCAACACTGCACATTTGCATGTCTCCACAATCAAACACACCTGATTAAGGTTATCAGCTCATTAGTAGTGACTCAAAGATCTAAAATGTGTGTTAGACAAAGGAGACATGCAAAATCTGCAGTGTTGGTGGGCCTCCAGGAATGTGGTTGGGAACCACTGTCTTATGGGTTTGGAACGACATAAATGTTTCATTTTTGGGTGAACAATCCCTTTAAGGGCATCTCCAAAAAAACAAACAAACACAAAAACAGAGTGCTGTGTGATTACAATTAAAGCAGTGACCATAATTACATGTTCTGAGCTGAAATAGTCAAATTAAACGCATGTTAATATGTCTTTTCTCAATACAGCTGTTGCGGAGCCCCCTGTGCCAGCCAAAGGTAAACGGGTGAGGCTACCGGGAGAGGAGGTGATTCTAGTGGAGGAAAGCAGCTCCACAAAGAAAGGAAAAAAGAAGAAAAAACAAAGAGTGCAATAAACACTTTTATTGAAATTATTGGTGGTTATTACGTTTCCTGTCAGTCTTTATCGATGTCACGAACACCGCAGAGTTGTTTACCATGAGTATTTTCTCCAAGTAGTAAAGGAAGAATGCCAGCGAACTGAAAGAAAACAATAAAAAAAAATTTATATATCTATAAATCTTAGGAATGTAAAAGTCCTCACCTGCACTGGGGGACTTGTATTTTGAAAAGCACTAGTATGCAATGTTTCAGGAAGTTAAGTAGAGAAGCTTTAGCTTTTTAGCTATCAACGCGTCTTTCTGTTTAATTTGAGGGTTAAATAAACGTGCAGATATGTCTGTGGATTGGCTTGGTTATGGTTATGCAGCTCTGATAACGATAGGAGGGATTGTTGGTTATGTCAAAGCAGGTAAGGATCTCATGCGTGGGACAAACGACGGTGTTTTGTATTGTGGTTTAGTTTTGGGATATCTAGAATATGTAAAACACGTTTTAAAATATTTCAAAATGAACGAAAATGTTTTAGCACATTTTAATCGTAAAGCTGTAGCCGAGCGTGTGATTTTATTATTTTTTTAATTACCCTTACAACTCGCCTTGAATTAATTTTAATGAATTTACGTGAAGTATCTCACCAATATATGCGAGTTAAACAGAAAACATTATAGTGTGTGCTCATATTTTTTTTGAAAAAAAAAAAAAAAATTACCTGAACTTTACCGGAACTTCCTAATATGGTCATGTTCCTGCTGTAGGTAGCTTTATGTCTCTGGTTGCTGGGCTGATGTTTGGCATTGCAGCATTTGTTGGTGCTTATCAGATGTCAAAAAATGACAAAAATATCTGGGTTTCAATGGGTAAGTCTCTGTGTTTATTTCTATTCATTTGTAAAGCATGAATATTCTGCAATTTATGAAAAGAAATAAGGATTAAATATGACAAATCAGATTTGTTGTTGGGTCATTCTACAGAAACGTCCACTTTTCTGTCCCTAGACTTTACAGAAATATTACACTTGAAAAACACTTTAGGATTACATTTTTTTTTATATTTTAATATGAAACAATATGTTATTTGAACAATTAAACCTTCTTGAGCCATCAATGTGGCAATATTTGTTTTTTAATTAATTATAAAAATTCCAAGCGCCACAGAAGTGCTCGTCCCCACAGTCATGTACAGAGGGAAAGTGCTTTATTTTGAGCTCAGAAACAGGTTTTTCTACCATTTCAAATACAATAATGTATGCATAACTATCAAATATATAATGTAAATGACATAAAAAAAACAAATGCTAAATAAATATTATAACATTTTTAATGAATGTAGTGGTCCCCTGGTGTTGTGTCACTGGTGTTACCTTAAACAAAAATCTCTTATTTTGAAAGAAAAAAATCACACTGATGACATCACTTGACTTCCTTCTTCCTATTTCCTGAAGATCAATGAAGAAAGGCCAATGGAAAGTCCCCTATCTCTTTTCAATTATCAGAAATTTTAATTATAAAATCATAATTTCATATGAAGCTTTTAGTTGAAGTCACTGGTGTGACCTACTTTATTGCTAGGGAATTATAAAAAAACTAGAATACAAATGGATTAAATTACTTAATTTAATGAATGTATCATGATTGACAACATGTGGATTGATTCCTTGCAGCAGCCATTTTGTAAAATGCATTTTTCATTAAAAATGTCACTGGTGTTACTGTCACTGGTGTTATCTTTTTATGAAAATGTCACTGGTGTTACCGTCACTGGTGTTACCCGTTTATAGATAAACTTTATTTAAAGCTATTCATTTAGTTATTTTGCATAAAAAAGCACTAAGATTACATGATTCTAACTTTTCTTTCTCATTGTTAATCCTCCTTTGGGCAGGTGTGGCTAAATTAAGGGTATTTGGCTAAATTCAGTGCAGCGACTTTACGGATAGCGTATTTTACAGACAGTTTTAAAATGTTTTTTATGATCTTTTACTGACTGCTTTCACTAAGTGTCAATGATTGTCTTTGATTGTATACCAACTGTAAAAATTTAGTCCAATCTACTTAATTATAGTTGAAAAATTAAGGATCTTTTGTCCTATGTATACGTCACTGGTGATTCATTTTGTCACTGGTGTTACCGTTTTTTGTCCGTCACATTAAATAAAATGTGTCATATGTGACATGATGATAATTTTACATTAATTGAATTCTGCGACACTCAAGAATTAAGATGTAAAGCATTGCATCATTACTTTTTTATAACTGTTTTTCAAATATTTTCATTGTTATAACAAATACATGGTTGCGCAATTGAATTACCATCATTCAATCGCACTTTTAACTAACCTGATTAAAATAAATAACACATCATCTCCTTATTTTTTGCATTATCATTATTATTCTGTAACTCTGACTGCATGTGATGAAAAGAACGAGAAATAATATTTCATAAAAACGTTTAAAAATGCCAGAGAAGTATGGTAACACCAGTGACAAAAAAAGGGGACGTGCCGTCTTTAAATAAATTTACAAAAAAAATAAAAAATCATTAAGCTGTCATTTATGTGTATTTATAAAGTCCAAGTGTAATATAATAATGTGGTCTAAGTTTAAATGTTAAAAAAAGAAATGCATTTTAAGACATTTTGTCATACCAAAGGTGGACGTTTCTGTAGAATGACCCTGTTATATTTGCAGGTACCACTGGATCACTGACTGCTCTAATGGGAGTGAGATTTTTGAGTTCTTGGAAGATGATGCCAGCTGGACTCATGGCAGGAGCAAGGCAGGAATATTTTATTTAGCTATTTGTTGTTTATGTATTATCTATGAAGTTTTATTCTTAATTTTCGAGAGAGACTTTGGTGAAATATCCCGGACATCCTTGATGTTTTCATACAGACAAAAGATAAAATATCTAGATTTTAAAAGGCCATGATATAGTATATGGAAGCTTGTTTCTGCCAGGGAATATAAAAGGTAATTGCAACTCTTTATCTCACAATTCTGACTTTTTATTTCTTGTAATTCCAAGTTTATGTCACACAATACTGACAACTAATCTCAGACTTGTGAGATGTAAAGTTATAGAGAACACATTGTGAGATATAAACACAGTTGCGAGAAAAATGTCCAAATTGTGAGATAAAAAGATGTAATTACCTTTTTTATTTTTTTAATTCTGTGCTGGAAACGATATAGGAATATGTGACATTATCATGGACAAATGTATTATTTTGGCTGTTGATTTATGTTTTGTTCTTTGTCTTTCTTGCAGTTTATTGATGTTCCTGAGGATTGGTGTTAAAGTGATGCAGAATTCACAAAAAAAGAAAAGATGACACCATTCAGAATCTACATGCAGATCCTGAGGACACAGATATACTGAAATAGTTTCATTAGGCATTTTTTACAAGATATATGAAAAATACAATAAAAGAATCATTTTATAATAAAATTGTGCTTTCATAACTGTAAATGAACAAATTATAGCAAATAAAATGTATTGCATTTCAGATATTTGTTGATTTATATGCTTTTACACATTACAGATAATGTTCACATTCTCCTGCTACATCTTGGGAAAACATCTGGACTATAACTCAAAAGTCTCACAACCAAAGTAGGGCATTTCATCCAAAGAGGCAAGGGAGTCAGTGCCTCCTCAAAAAAATTGGATGAGAAAATATTCCATATTACAAAAATAAAATAAAACAACCGCAACTAATACAAAATGTATGAATAACTCATTTTTCTAAAGCAGCACTGTCCAACAGCGACACCAGCAGGTAAAGTTGCAGCAGGAATCCGCGTCTTGCCTCCCCTGAGCCCACAGAGTTAACAGGCTGTTTTGGTCAATACCAAGGATTTTGGAATTTTCCCTCCTCTTTCTAGGAAATAACATCAGGAACTCCCACTCAAAGTCGGATATTCGGCGTGTGAACTCGGGGTACATTTTTTTTTTACTAGAGAAATATACAATAATATAAACCGTACATTTTTTTTATTTAATTTTTTTTATAATGCTTTATTTGAACATAACTCGGGGTACATTGATAAACCCCGACCTCAGCGAGACGCGTCATTTGACGTCACGTCCAAGATGTCGGAGCGTCCTGCTTCCAACTTTAACATTAGATATTAAAGGGTTAGTTCACCCAAAAATAAAAATAATCTCATTACTCACCCTCATGTCGTTCTACACCCATAAGACCTTCGTTCATCTTCAGAACACAAATTAAGATATTGTTGATGAAATCTGATGGCTCAGTGAGGCCTCTATTGAAAACAAAGCCATTCAAACTATCAAGGTCCATAATGGTACTAAACACATATTTGAAACAGTTCATGTGAGTACAGTGGTTCTGTCTTAATATTATAAAGCGACAAGAATAGTTTTTTTCCACCAAAAAAACAAAATAAAGACTTTTCAACAATATCTATATGGGCCGAGTTCAAAACACTGCTTCAGAGCTTTACGGATTCACTGAGAATCAGTAAATCGGAGCGCCAAAGTCACGTGATTTCAGCAGTTTAGCCGTTTGATTGGAGATCCGAATCAGTAATTCGAAACAAAAGATTCTTAACGCTCAGAAGCTTCATGAAGCAGTGTTTTGAAATCGGCCCATATAGATATTGTTGAAAAGCTGTTATTTTGTTTTTTTTATAATGTTTTATAACGTTATTTTGTTCGCTTTATAATGTTAAGACAGAACCACTGAACTCACATGAACTGTTTCAAATATGTTATTAGTACCTTTATGGACCTTGAGAGTTTCAATGGTTTTGCTCTAAATAGAGGCCTCACTGAGTCATCAGATTTCATCAACAATATCTTAATTTGTGTTTTGAAGTTTTACGGGTGTGGAACGACATGAGGGTGAGTAATAAATGACATTATTTTCATTTTTGGCTGAACTAACCCTTCAAGTTAATGTAATGTTACATCCGTTTTTGCTTTTCATCAACTGTTTTCAAAGCTATTTCATGTTTTTTTTTCTTTTTTCTGTTTTGCCATAATTGACACAAAAACGCGATATGCTCTCATTGTGTCATGGTGACATCGTGTTGTCAACATGTGAACGTGACTTATTGTGACTGGAACGCACTGAGGTCTGAAGTGGAACATTTAATTTGGGATATTCCCACGTCCGACCTTGTCTGGAACGCAGCATTAGACCTAGCCTATCTCATTTTGGTGGGGGGTAATTGAGAATGAATGAGGGGAAGTCACGTGAGAGGAGGCAATGCCTCCATCACGCTATGATTGGATATGATTGGTTCGAGCGATAAATCCCGCCTCTTGTTTTCGTTCATGTTCGGCGTTTCGCAAATCAGTTTGAATGAATAAAATGATGGTGTTAATGGGAAGACTAATTAAAAAGTAGGCTAAGTAAAAACTCACCCACTTAGAATTTACATTTGATTTATTAAAAAAACCAAAAACATTAAAGGGTTAGTTCACCCAAAATGAAAATTATGTCATTAATGACTCTCCCTCATGTCATTCCACACCCGTAAGACCTCCGTTCATCTTCGGAACACAGTTTAAGATCATTTAGATTTAGTCCGAGAGCTTTCTTTTTCCGTCCATTGAAGATGTTTGTACGGTGCACTGTCCATGTCCAGAAAGGTAATAAAAACATCATCAAAGTAGTCCATGTGACATCAGTGGGTTAGTTAGAAGTTTTTGAAGCATCTAAAATACATTTTGATCCAAAAATAACAAAAACTACGACTTCATTCAGCATTGTCTTCTCTTCCGGGTCTGCTTCTTCTTCTTCTACGGCGGTTGGCATCCAGCTTATTGGTGCATTACCGCCCCCTTCTGCTCCGGACAGTGACGCGATTAGGACATCCGCGACATGCACACCTACTCACCATTTAAAAAATATTGCAATACCAAAATACAAACATTGTAGAATAGCTTGAATACAGCGTGTGTCTCCCTCAGACTGTAAACGAAGCTCGGGCGCACTACATAACACGTCATCAGCGTCACTGTCCGGAGCAGAAGGGGGCGGTAATGCACCAATAAGCTGGATGCAACCGCCGTAGAAGAAGAAGAAGCAGACCCGGAAGAGAAGACAATGCTGAATAAAGTTGTAGTTTTTGTTATTTTTGGACCAAAATGTATTTTCGATGCTTCAAAAACTTCTAACTAACCCACTGATGTCACATGGACTACTTTGATGATGTTTTCATTACCTTTCCGGACATGGACAGTGCACCGTACAAACATCTTCAATGGAGGGACAGAAAGCTCTCGGACTAAATCTAAAATATCTTAAACTGTGTTCCGAAGATGAACGGAGGTCTTACGGGTTTGGAACGACATGAGGGTGAGTCATTAATAACATAATTTCCATTTTTTGGGTGAACTAACCCTTTAAAAAACTTTGGACTTTTCTCTTCTCATTTCAGAACACCTCTGAACCAAAGAAATTATTCAGACAGCATTCAGACTATTTACTTTGTCCGATAGAGGGCCCCAAAATCTTTTAATAAAACCAATATTTTTAGACCAAAAAAATATTATTATTATATAATGGACCTGACCTAACATATACTAACTTGTATTTTTATCAACTAAAGTTAACAAAGATGAATAAATCCTGTAATAAATGTATTGCTCACTGTTAGTTAAATGTTACTTTATTGTAAAGTGTTACCAGTTTTTCCTGTAAAAATATGATACCATTGTTTATTTCACACATCTCTGCTGCTGCTGTGAAGGACGTTTCTGGTGCTTTTTTGTTTAATCTTTTATTATGTCTGGGACAATTAAACGTATCGCTTATTAGTGACTCTGTTGTTATTATAATGTTCCATTCTCCGAATACTTCAGGTGTGCTCATTAGATGTCTCATTAGTGAGTCTGCAGGAGTCTCAGGGGTATAAAGCAGCCCTCGATGCTCAAACAGTCTAGACTACGATCCATCCAGATCCCTTAACGGGGATTTCTAAGCACAAATCACCCAGAACACGGCCAAAAACGCACCTAGATGACCCCATAAGTGTCCACCGGTTTTGTGTGGCTGGGCTTTTGGTTTCATTACGGTAAGGTGGACCTGCACTGTCAGCACAGGCAGATGTCAGGTGATCCACCGACTATTGCGCGTAGGTTGGACTGTAAGAAATCACAAAATGGCATTTGTTAAATACAAGAGCATCATTTTGGGATTACGCATGGCTGGAAAATGCACCATGTACTGTCAGCTCATGTGATGATGCGCTAAATCTCTGGGAATAGAGCGTTTGTTGTGTATTTATGATCAAATATCAGCAGTGAGCGCCTGGCCAGATCATGGGGCTGTGCTACAGTCTGCGTCCCCGCTTGTTTGGGGACCTCAGTGGATCCATTTCCAACGCCAACTCGGAGTCAGATCACCAGCCTCCGGATCCCGGAATGATGATGATGCCGTCGTGCGTCCGGGGCTCCAGGCAGCGCGACGAGGATTCTGGGGGGAATAGCGGGAAGACATCATCCACCTCCCCTTTACGCACCGGGGACGCCGGCAAGATCCCAGCCGGGGAGCTCCGCCGTGGCGACGGGGACAGAGCGCTCATCCAGA
Organism: Anabarilius grahami; assembly: GCA_003731715.1. Taxonomy (NCBI): domain Eukaryota; kingdom Metazoa; phylum Chordata; class Actinopteri; order Cypriniformes; family Xenocyprididae; genus Anabarilius; species Anabarilius grahami. The sequence continues at coordinate 656,990 of RJVU01075378.1, forward strand.
ACGGAGGAGGTGGAGGAGGAGGAGGAAAGAGGAGGCTGCAGCTGCTCCAGACTCCTAGCAGCGCCCAGAAACACAAGAACTGGGACAAACTGGTGGTGGTGGAGGAGAAGGAGGCCGAGAAGGAGGCCGAGAAGGAGGCCAAGAAAGTCAGCAAGAACATTGACAGGGCCTTGAAGGAACTCAAACGGGAATATAAACAGACGCATCGGCTGCTGCTCTTAGGTGGGTGATGCTGCCATACCTACTGTATGTTGGCCTGCTTTAGTACTATTATTGTGCTGTTGAAAATGTGAAGGAATTGACGTCATAAAGCATTGCTCTAAATGTATGCTAGCACTATACTTGAAACCTGAATATCACATATATGCTCAATACTTTCTTAATTCCTCACAATACACATTTAGAGTTAAATCAATACTTATTTTAATGACACATACCGATTATTTTGATGTTTAAATGTCTATTTATACCAATATGCTTGTTTTATAGGCCTATCTGCTTTTGACACCATTAGACTACAACAATAGAATATGCCTTATGGATTTTTCATAATAATATTAATATAATAATATCAATATTATTTTTGGCAAAGTCAGTTATGGCACTGCTTCCAAACAATGTGATTTGCAGATTAAGTGGAAAACTGAATGTGTAAATGTAACCATATTATTTGGAGGTGGATTTGTCATTTCTTTGAATCCATTGCATTGCGTTAAAAGTATATGATGATGTGAAAATGGGGTGACAATTATGGCCACACTTTAGATTAGGGTCCAATTCTCACTATTAACTAACTATTAATTATGACTTTTGCCTCAATAAACTAATAATTACTGCTTATTAATAGTTAGTAAGGTAGTTGTTAAATTTTGGGATTGAGTAGGATTAAGGGGTGTAGAATATCGTCATGCAGAATAAGGCATTAATATGTGCTTTATAAGTAATAAACAGCCAATATCCTTCACTGTAAAAAATATTTTCATGATTTATCACAACTTTTTTCTTTTGTCAAATCAAATTAGATAATTAATGTGGTTCAGTTAACATGTTTTGAGTTTATTAAACCAATCTTTATTGTATTAACTAAATTTTTAATTTCAATGAACTCAAAATTTTAAGGCAACCAGGTAACTTACTTAAGTTAAGCCAACAATACTTTTTTAAAGTGTAGTAAAATGCATGCTAATAAGCAACTAGTTAAAGGGATAGTTCACCCAAGCAGCCTGGTAACAAACCTTCTTCAAAATATCTTCCTTTGTGTTCAGCAGTACAAAGAAATTTATACAGGTTTGTAACAAACTGAAGGTGAGTAAATGTTGACAGAATTTTCATTTTTGGGTGAACTATCCCTTTAAAGGTGGTACAGAGGTTCTTTTCGTCGACTGAGTTTTTGAAATGAGCGCATGCGTAAGAACAACCCCCCTCCTTCACAGCTCTTTTCTAGGGAACGCCTCCCAAAACTCGTGCACGAGTATTGGAACACGAGTGTTTACCACCGGCATTCGCTGTGTTATTAAGCCGGGCACACATTTAACGACTAGCTAAAACATTCTAAGACTGTGCTCAACATACAGCGATTGTTTCCTGCTCCTGAAGCAGATTTATATACTTTCACATGGAATTTGAACACCGACTGTAATCGCAGACTGAACGCAACTGGCTCTGACTGGACGCGTTTGAGCGCGATCAGTCATAAGTATCAATTTACATTCATAATCGGCCTTACAATCGTTAAGTGTGTGCGCGACTTAAAGCCGCGCACACACTTAGTGGATTCATTATGTCGGACTCACCGCAGGTAACTCATAATCTGCAGTTGTTACTCCTGTCTCCTGACAAAAACATTGCATGCGGCGCCTGTGGAGTGTGGAAAGTTACTGGAGCGCGCAGCCGCGCGTCTCTCACAAGGAACGTCATGGCAGTGATTGACAAGCCAGAGGGCCAATCGTTTACGCGATGATCGCGTAAACGATTGGCTGATGTTTTTAAGGCCCTACCTCGTGCACAGATGATGTATATTAATAATATTCCTTTCAGTGCACCTAATAAATAGTCAGTTAGTAAAGACAGTTTTAAGTAATATTGCAAAAATGTATAAAACAAAACATCCTCTTTAGCACCTTTAATTGTAAGAATTGGACCCTGAAGTAAAGTGTTACCACAATCATTTATTAAAAGATATTATGCATTGCATAGGCATTAAGAATACTTCTTAAGTAATACTTCTATATGTTCAGGCTTCAGAAAAAATAATTTTTCATACATTATTTTATCTATCTATTTGATGTAGTTTATGTCTTATTTACAGTGCTCTCTTACCAAGAAAATCTTTTTTTAGCCATAACACTAGGGCACTTAAATATGAGAGAAAGATAAAAGAGGGAATATTATTCCCTTTCCATAGACAATATATAGACCTTGTGGTCATATAAGTGAGTAAGATATCAGAAAATAAAACTGAGCTCATATAGTTTGTCAGCAGGTACGTGATGCTTTGATAAGATACTAGTATAAGTCACAGTAAAAGAATCTATTACTTTGACCTCTGGGACTCTGACAACTCACACACGGTGTACTAGACTTTCAGTTTAATTGGAACCGACTAAACTTGCAAAACTACACACATGCACCTTTGATTTTAAACAATGCACTACAGAAACATATTGAAAATGCGTATGTCATTTGACTATGTTTTAAATGCTCTAAAAGCATTTTCCTCTGTCTAAAGAACAGCTTTCCACATATGTCTTGAGTACTGGGCTGTAAAGTTTGGTTTGTTGCTAAGTGATGTCTGGATACGTGTTTCTCAAGGCACGATTCATTAAGACTAAAGGTATAGACTTCCTGTCAATTTTGATTTCATTCATTTATTGTCTTTTGCTACTCATAACAGGATGCACAGGCTAACGTCATAACCCACACTGGGAATTTACAATCTTTCCACTTACTGCTGCTATATCAAATGGCACTTGACATAAAGAAAGACAGAAGACTTGTTAATCTGACCAACATGAAAAAATGTTCAGTGGGGTTCTATATAGAATCGTAGAGTTCTTGACTCAATTTTAAAGAACACTTTATGCCAAAAAGGTTCTATATAAGAAGAAATGTCTTGAAGGATTGCATAACACTCTCATGTTTATCAGTTATTCATTTTTTCTAGTGATAAAGTATGTTTATGAGCTGTTTAATTCATAAAATTTAAAGGGGACCTATAATGCCCCTTTTCACAAGATGTAATATAAGTCTCTGGTTTCCCCAGAATGTGTCTGTGAAGTTTCAGCTCAAAATACCCCACAGATCATTTATTATAGCTTGCCAAATTTGCCCCTATTTGGGTGTGAGCAAAAACACGCCGTTTTTGTGTGTGTCCCTTTAAATGCAAATGAGCTGCTGCTCCCGGCCAAAATAGGGCGGAGCTTTAACAGCTCGCGCTTTGGTTGCTCAACAACAACAAACCTGGAGAATCTCACGCAGACAAAATGATGATTGTCAGGAACCGTGTTCAGCCTTACATTGTTCAAACCGGAGTCGGACACTGATGGAGAGACTCAGGAAGAAGTTACAACTTTTAGAATGAAACTGGACGTTTCTGAATGATTAGTGGATACATTTATGTAGTTGCTCTGGAGTTGATTCAACTCATGGACTAGCATGTGCCGTCATGTTAAAGGATTAGTTCACTTCTGAATTAAAATTTCCTGATAATTTACTCACCCCCATGTCATCCAAGATGTTTGTCTTTCCTTCTTCAGTTGAAATGACATGAAGGTTTTTGATGAAAACTTTCCAGGATTTTTCTCCATATAGTGGACTTCAATGGACCCCAAACGGTTGAAGGTCAAAATTACAGTTTCAGTGCAGCTTCAAAGGGCTTTAAACGATACCAGATGAGGAATAATGGTCTTATCTAGCGAAACGATTGGTCATTTTCTGAAAAAAAAAAAAAATGTATATGCTTTATAAACACAAGTGCTTCCGCCAGACCGCCTTCTGTATTCTTACGCTAAAAGCTTACGCTGTATGCCTTCATAACTTATTTAAATATGGATTTTTTTTATACAAACGCATCACTTCACTTCAGAAGGCCTTTATTAACTCCCCTGGAGCCGTGTGGAGTATGTTTATGATGGATGGATGTGGATGGAAGCTTTTTCTTCAGCTCATAGTCGTGGGTCCCGTTCACTGCCATTATAAAGCTCAGATGCGTCAGGATATTTATTATTATTTCTTTGATTATGTTTATCAGAAAGAAAAAGTCATATACACCTAGGATGGCTTGAGGGTGAGTAAAGCTTGGGCTAATTTTCATTTGAAAGTGAACTAATCCTTTAATCTTTTGTACAAATCCAGCGTTGAATCGACCCTCGTTTGTGAAGCAGTCCGGCGTAAAATGACAGCATGGCAACAACACTCTACTACAACAACTCTTCCTCGTCTCTAAAGCAGCCCAACATGGCCTCACCCCCTTTGTTGTGTGTTCTCGGGGGCGGGGTTTATGTCAATTTTAGGGTTAGTGATGTCACTAACCTGGGAAGAAGCTCATTGTAGTCTCTACCAGCAGTTTGTTGTAGTCCTTAAACAGCGATTTCTTTCAAAGAAAATATCTCCCTTTGCATTAGACTTTGAGTGTCGTAACTTTGCAGATGTTGTTTATGCTCAAACGGCAACATTACACACTAACTAAAGTTTAAAAATTGAAACCACCCCTTTAATCAAAATAAAAACTGAATGATAGGGAACCCCTAAAAGGTTTGTTATATGAAGTGCCTGTCAGAACCCTTAAGTTCTATATAGAACCTTTTCTTCCGAATCCAGCAGTGATTTAGGAGCTATTTATAAGGAGAGGGCAAATTTGCATGTTTTACTGGCACATGGCTCATTTGAACTCTGACATAGTTGGCCAAAGACAAATACAAATACAGAGTGGCATCTCAAATCCTTACGCATTCAGTGTTGTGAGATTTGAAATTTCATAGAGGCCAGTTAAATAAGTTTGGATGCAGATACAGGCGTTGTCGGTTCTTAGAAATTGATGATAAAAAGAGACACAGAGAGAGAGAGAGAGAGAAGTCATCCAAGATGTGGCTTATAAATTAACTTTAATGGAGGATCTCACTGAGTTATCTTTAAACTTTATGATACAGTTATTTTTAGTTCTGAAGAATGACACATCCTTGGGAATGTCTTTGTACAAGTTGTACTGTAACTACTGGTATATCAAGTAGTAGATAACACAGCCCTAAAGTGAATATCATTTCCTTTTAATAGAGGTAACAGGTATTTTTGCCATTGGGCAAAATGACTAGTAGCTGATATTTAATGAAAGTACAGAAATAGCCTATTTTAATGACCTATATAGCACATGTTTTGTCTAATAATGGATGCCTCACGCATAAATAGCCAAAAGGGGTCTTGGGCTCCTATAAGTGTTGGAAACACACTGGTTGTACCATAGAGAATCCTTTAGGGGAAAACATGAGGTTGTCATGCTTCCACACAAGTTGGTATTGTTCCTTTCTGTTGCATTGCAATGTGAAGTGTATGTGGTCTGTAAACTGAACTTTGTCACCCTGTAAATAGGTTTTATCATTTACTGAACGTGTACTTTGGCTCTAGCGTGGCCCTAACTGCATATCGCTAGCTAATTGTAATGAACGCATTATGCAATATGCACTGTTGTTTTGAAAGATTTGAGCTTTAGGTCAGAAACATACATGTGGCTTTTGTCCTTGAGTAAATACAGGCATCAACAATTTTGCCAGAAACTGTCTTCCATTTAATCTAGTGCAGTGAATCAAATTGATACATGTCTGTAAATATCAATGTTGTATTCATTTCAGGAGTTTTTTTGAAAACAATGTAAAAAAAAAAAATTAAAAAAAAATAATAATTAAGTAAGGGTTAAGTTCATTTGCTGCTTTAAATGTAAGTATGATTAAATTAGCTGTAAGCAATTTCAACTTTTAAAAAAAATTTTTTTTATTTTGCCTAGTTGAAACTTTAAAAAATTAAGTTGAGATTGGTTAAATTATTTTGATGGGTTAAAGTAATGGAAACACATGTTGCCTTGACTTATTGATCATATCATTTTTTTTTTTTTTTT
>RJVU01075378.1:663104-678394 GCA_003731715.1 Anabarilius grahami
TTAGTTATGAGAGAAGTTTGAATGAAATTGGTTTATTTTAATTGTGTTTAATATATATCCATATTGCCTATCAGCTGTTAAAGTAGAACTTACATAACCTAATGCTATTTTGTATGAATTATTTTGTTTTATTGTTTGAAAACAATAATTCAGACATTCTTCAAAGCTGAGCACAACTATCATATATAGATATTAAATAATTAATAAAACTAGAGTTGTTTCTGAATGAACAAAACTTCACATGATGTTGCGGCAATGTTGAAATGTTTTTAGTCTAATTTTGTTGTCTTTCTTCTTGTGGCTGGCAAATAGTTGGGCCTAAAGTATTTTTTTTGGCATAAGTTCTTAGTGGTTTTAATGCGTGTGTGTGTGTGTGTGTGTGTGTGTGTATATATTATATTATTATATATAGTTATATGTTATATTAAAATTTCTAAATTTAAATGTCATTTAAAATCTGCAAACTNTGTCAGCTTCTGTTTTCTGTAATGTGAAGTGAAAAGAAAGTGAAGTGACATGTGGCCAAGTATGGTGACCCATACTCAGAATTTGTGCTCTGCATTTAACCCATCCAAGTGCACACACACAGCAGTGAACACACACACCGTGAACACACACCCGGAGCAGTGGGCAGCCATTGCTGCGGCGCCCGTTGAGCAGTTGGGGGTACGGTGCCTTGCTCAAGGGTCTCACCTCAGTCATGGTATTGAGGGTGGGGAGAGCGCTGGACATTCACTCCCCTCACCGACAATCCCTGCCGGACCTGAGACTCGAACCCATGACCTTTGGGTTACAAGTCCGACTCTCTATCCATTAGGCCACGACTGCCCCAATTAGGCCACGACTGCCATGTTAAACCCCTTTGAGCCCCTAGAAGACATTTTCATATATTTTCTGACCTTGCATATCTCAGTAGATATGCTGGAAATGAAGCTTTTACATTTTTCTCCTCATAATTTCAATCCATGTTCGATTTGTATTCACAAGAATGGTGCTAGTGGTCATATTTCATGGCTTTCCACAGTTGCTTAATGGTTTAACAAAACACACTTCATTTCACATGAATTTTAAAGCTTTTTCTTTATTTTTAGAATTGATATGAGAAGTGAAAGTCATATGTGTTCTTGAGTGTACAATAAGAGAACTGCAATTTCTAAAGAAGTCATTTGAGGACATGGTATTTTATGATCAAATATTTCTGTTCAATGCTGATAAGATCCAGCCAGGCCAAATAATTAACATTATAAAAAAAATTATTAATAAGATTGAATAAGGAATATTGACTGTTTCTATGTAAATCAGACTTTCTTGTTGAAGTCACTGTTATAGAAAATCGTTTTGTTTCCTTTATATTAAGCATTTATTTACTGAAACCCATTCGGTTGGTGGTGGTAAATTCACTCCCTTCCAGGTCTGGCAATACCATTGGAGTAAAAAGGGTTGTGCACTAACTCAAAAAATGGTATTTTAGGATGAATTTGTGGTTATTAAACAAAATTGCCCTTTGTTGAAATATTAATCATTTAATAATGTTTTTACTCTGTCACATTTCTGCATTTAACTGGCAATATATATATATATCACAGTGTAAAAATTATTTATATGATTTATCACAAAATTTTTTCTTTTGGCAAATCAACTTAGATAATTAATGTGCTTCAGATAACATAATATTTTGAGTTTCTTTTTATTAAATCAATCGCCTTCATTGTATTAACTCTAATTTTTTATTTCAATGAAATAAAAATTAACGCAACCAGGTAACTTACTTTTTTAAGTTATATATATATATGTATGTATATGTGTGTGTGTGTAATTGTACACAGTAGTACACAACGAAATGGGGTTAGTAGCCTAAAAGACGCCTAAAACAGTAAGCAATAAATAACTAGAAAAATAACAATAAACCGTATAAATTAAGCAATATAAACAAACGGTAAACAGTACAATATATATATAAAGCAGTGGTTTGAGTGTTATTTTAGAGGGGGCAGATCAGCTTAGACTGGTTTAATATGGTTTTTTTTCTCCAGTATAAAACTTGACGGACTTTAGGACCCAGCCATTCGTCTGCTACAATGATGTAGCAGACCATCTTAAACCATTTAAGATCAGCAAAACCAGCTTAGACTAGTTTAATATGTTTTTTCCCAGTATAAAACGACAGACTGAGCGCCAGTTAATCATCTGCTACATTGTCACACCCGCCACACTTTACATTGTAACATTTTTCACTCACGTTGTTACGTTGAAACATCCGTTCGATCTCGTTCGTTACAGTGATTCTACAGTCAGTCAGCGATACTTTGTAACAGTTTTCCTGGTTCCGGTCATTACCAGGTGTGACAGACAGAGGCAGTGCTGAGTTACAGACTACAGCAGAGATACAGGCAGAGAATATCACATAGAAAAAATACAGAGAGGGCGAGAGAACAGAAGAGAAGGGAAGAGCGCCTGGCAGGGGCTCACAGAGACCCCCGGATCCAGATGCAAGTTCATATCCCACCTTACCGATCGATATGTGATCAATTTTATCAATCCCGTCGCTTGAATGAGGCCCGGACTGCTTGAGACGTTGTAACAGGGAGGAGAAACAAAAACCTTCCCGGCGACCTTTTTTTTTTCCTGTCAATTGTGGATCATTTTCTCTCTTTGGAATCGGAATTGGATTGATCATTCATAAGGACAGCGCACAGATTGGCTTCGAGGGAGTAAGATGGGGTGTTTGGGGAGCAGTAAAACCGAAGACCAGCGCATCGACGAGAAAACACAGCGAGAGGCCAACAAGAAAATAGAGAAACAGTTGCAAAAAGAGAGACAGGCTTATAAAGCTACACATCGACTGTTGTTGTTGGGTAAGAGGAGACTTGAGGCGTTATATCTCACATACTCGAGCCATCCGAGGCTGTGTTTTTAAATGCGCCGTGTTTGACAGCTCAATCTGGCATGTCGGATTGTACATATGAAGAACACACCGTGATATCTGAAGTATCTGAGAGACTTTGCGTGTATTCTGACGGCTGTTTTTGCTTTCGTAGGGGCTGGTGAATCGGGCAAAAGCACTATCGTGAAGCAGATGAAAATTCTTCACGTCAACGGGTTTAATGCGGAGTGAGTACATGTTTACTGTCCTAGTGACATATATGTGCATGTAAGGGCGTTATATGAAGGTTGGGCCCTGTGTTCAGCCTCGGCATGGCGAAGGAAACCCTCATACATGCTGAGGCAGATAGTGATGTAGCACTACGTGCTATCAGCTAGTGCTTCACTGCAACATCACTGTTATATGCTCGTACAGAATCTGGATGGAGGTAATGCATGGGTGAGAAGTGATTAAAATCAAGTACTAAATGTTTATCAGGTCTCTGGGTGTGTTAAAGTTTCTTTAAAACACTTTTTGCATACTAAAAATAGTCATAGCATGTTTAAATGACAACTTTGTTGGGGAAGTTATGCTTGTTGAAGTTGAAAAATCAAATTTAGCCTATATTACATTAATATATATATTGTATAATATTATATATATTAACCTTTACAGTGTGGGGGGAAATAATAACTGTTAATTGAAAGGGTTAGTTCACCCAAAAATGAAAATTCTGTCATTAATTACTCACCCTCATGTCGTTCCACACCCGTAAGACCTTCGTTCGTCTTCAAAACACAAATTAAGATATTTTTGATAAAATCGGATGGCTCAGTGAGGCCTGCATTGACAGCAAGATAATTAACACTTTCAGATGCCCAGAAAGCTACTAAAGACATATTTAAAACAGTTCATGTGACTACAGTGGTTCAACCTTAATGTTATGAAGCGACGAGAATACTTTTTGTGCCAAAAAAACACAATAACGACGATATCTAGTGATGGCCGATTTCAAAACACTGCTTCATGAAGCTTCACTAATTTTTCGTTTCGAATCAGTGGTTCGGATCGCGTATCAAGCTGCCAAAGTCACGTGAACTATTGAAATTTCGAAACACTTATGACGTAACGAAGCCTCGTTTACTGAAATCACGTGACTTTGGCGCTCCGAACCACTGATTTGATAATAAATATTTGTAAAGTTTCATGAAGCAGTGTTTTGAAATCGCCCATCATTAGATATTGTTGAATAAAGTTGTTATTATGTTTTTTTTTTTTGTGTGCACAAAGTATTCTCGTCGCTTCATAACATTAAGGTTGAACCACTGTAGTCACATGAACTGTTTTAAATATGTCTTTAGTAGCTTTCTGGACATCTGAAAGTGTTAATTATCTTGCTGTCAATGGAGGCCTCACTGAGCCATTATATTTCATCAAAAATATCTTAATTTGTGTTCCAAAGATGATCGAAGGTCTTACAGTTGCAGAACGACATGAGGGTGAGTAATTAATGACAGAATTTTAATTTTTGGGTGAGCTAAACCTTTAAAGGAGCCAAAATGAATACCCTTACGTTGTTCCAGTCTTTTTTATGTGCAACAGAAAATGAGAATCATTACACAGCACTTTTTCATGCAACTGTGTATCCAGCTTCAAACTACATTTATGTTTCTAAAAAAAGCTACATTAAAGTAGTTCAGATATGACGTTTCAAGTCTTCTGAAGTCATATGATAGATGTGTGTGAGGAACAGGCTGAAATTCAAATTGTTAGTCACTGAAAATTTTCAGCTGTCATATCTCGCTCTCCGTTTCATGATACGTCGTGTTTGGTTACGATTTGCCAGAAGCGATGCTGATTCTCATACTATGCTATCGTATGGCTTCAGATACAGTGCACAAGTCCTATAGATTTTTATGTTGTTGTCGTTATTAAAAAATAACAGCATACAGGTTTGGAACGACTTAAGGGTGATTAAATAATGATAGAAGTATTATTTTTGGGGTGAACAATTCCTAGAAACAGGAGTTGCATATGTGCAATTTAACCTTGCATTTTATTTATTTATATTTTTCTGCCTTTTTACTAAATGTAAATGTTTTCACATACAGGGAAAAGAAACAGAAAATTCAAGACATTCGCAAAAATGTGAAGGACGCCATCGTGGTAAGTGAGACGCTTAGTTTCTAGAAGTTTTCTATATCTAATCATGGTCTCATATCTCATAACTCTTTCATTTTTATTTCTAGACCATAGTGTCTGCAATGAGCACTTTAATACCACCCGTCCCACTCGCTAATCCAGAGGACCAGTTTAGGATCGACTATATCAAAAGCATAGCGCCGCTCTCTGACTTTGATTATACACAGGTAAGGAGCCTCATTTTTATAATTTACCTAGGATGCTTTCAATGACTTTTGAATTTGTGTAAATGTGTTGAGGTTTTTGAACCGCTTACCGAGAGGTTTTGTATGAGTTTTTTGCATGATTGCTGATTTATGAAAATAAGAATCTTTGGCTTGGTCTTTTTTTAAATCACGTACCTGAGGTGAAGTGCCTGCCACTAGCTGAAAATTTGAATGTGTTTCTGGGGAACGTTACTTTATGGGACGACAGATGCTGACTGCTTTGTTGTTGTTTGAGTTTGCGATTTTAAATGGGTGATAAATATTATAATTATTAAGAATAAGAATAAAAACAAAGTAATTTTGTGTACTATGTTTACACACATTTTCGACAGTACTCAAAATATTATTGGTATATTAAATAGTAGTCAAGTAGTCAAAATATGTATTTTTTTATAATTATGCATATTATAATACGATTAGCATGTTGGTATGATTGCTTGCGTTCAGTTTGTGCTTTGTCATGCATTGTTTATGAGCACATCGAGTCAAATTAAACCACAAGCTTTTTATGTTAAATTACAGGTTTGTGAGGAATATTTTGGGTTCATATGTAGGATTTAATTTCGAAATTGACTAATCCAGGAGACCTTGACTAATCCACGGGACTGAGAAACACAGTGTAGGTTTTCACAATGAATGCATTTGCATCAATTACTTTAGTCGTCAATACTAAAGTGGAACTCAGGACAAAATATAGTCTTTGAATTTGTAAATGAGTGATTTTTGTGATGTAGACATTTAATGTTCTTTAAAGTTGCTGTCTGGCATAGTTTACTGATTTTTACCAGTCATTAGAAGACAAGGAAGTCATGGAAAGTTGTTGAAGACCTTTTCTCTTAGTTTTGTTTGTTTTAAGGTATCAAGTTAAAACTCAGGAATTGGTTGTTCTTCTGGGATTTTTATTTTTTCAGTGAAATATGAAGAATTCCATCTGATCTGTCTGAATCAGACTGAAACTGACACTAATTATAAGTTCTCTCTCTGTCATACTGATGTTGTCTGTTAGCTTTAGCTTAGCATATGCTTCTGGTGTGCTTGAGTTTTGTTTGTTAGCATTAGACAGTGTGCAACGGGGTCAGTTATTTTCCTTATTATTTTGTTGTGATATTCTAGCACATTTGCAGACAAGTTGGACTGTGATATGGCAGATGTCTCCAGCCTGTGACTTTCGATTGCACAAATGTCAGCTCTCTGTTTTTTCAGATTGTCATTTTTAGACCGTGTGGATTCTGCTGAAATGGAGATCTGTAATTAGACAGTTTGAAACCACAGATCTTTTCTCAGCTCAAATTAAGTCCTGGATTTCTCTTTAATTAATTAATGGCAGACATCTATACTCACCCATGAATTCATCAATTTTAGAATGTTTGCACAGTTGGATTGTAAATACTGGAAAATCCAGTAAGTTCAGTTCTTATTTAGAGAGTAGTTTGCCGTTTACTCTTGGGTTCAACAGGTGATAGATACAATATTGACTGCTAACATGTGTTATTGGTTTACCTTAAACATGCATCAAATTTGCAAGATTAATCTGGTGGAATTACTAAAGCCAGATAGAGATTTTTTTGTAACACTTTACAATAAGGTTTAATTTGTTAACTTTAGTTAGTTAACTACATAAGTGTGTAGTAAGAACTAACAAGGAACAATATTTCTACAGCATTTATTAATCTTAGCTAATATTAATCTCAATATTTTTAAAAGTTGTATCTGTTAATATTAGTTAATGCACTTTGAACTAAAATTAAAATTTGTATTCATTAACATTAAAGGTTAATGAATGCTGTAAACATATATTGCTCGTTGTTGGTTAGTTTTAGTTAATGCATTAACCAATGATGTATAGAGCCCCTAAAGATGGGAGAAAAAATTATAGGTCAATGCTTTTGCATGCGGGAATGCAAAAATTTTGCGCATTGAAATATATTTTTTCCTCCCATCTCTCATTTTTCCCATCGCCATGTCCCTTCAGGGGCTCCGTACAAATGAGACTTTATTTTCAAGTATTAGACATTTCTCAAACATTGTCTCAGAAAAGTTAGTTTCTTCAGTAGATATTTTACAGTGGTTCAGGAAATAAATTTGGATTTTTCTTCTAGGGTTGCACAATATATCGAAATATCGCAAATGTATATATCGTGATATTTGTGTCTTGCGATAACTGCATGATTTATATATTCCAAAAGATTACAAAAAGTCCAAGTTTTAGGTCAACGCAGACAGCAGAAAGTAGACTGGACTGGGGCTGCACGATTTATCGCGAAAAAAACGATATGGCAAAGGCTGCGATTATTTAATGCGTGGCTTGTCAGAGCTGTACGGCTCTGTGATCAGTAGTAAATGCTTCTCCATCTGAAAGCCAGAGGGCGCTCTTGCGCAGAAACTCAAAATATGCCCTGCAGCAGAAGAAGATAACACGCATCATATCGCTGTAGCTGAATAAACAGAAGATTGAAATGCTTTGATTTAATTAAACATGACTAATAAACACACGACTGCCTTATTCTGTGTAAGAAGCCACATCATCTCACAGAAGGATGCTCAACTGTCGTTATGAAGTGAGTTTTGGAGTAAAAACATGTTGTCTTTTATTGGACAAGATGTTAATAAATGCTTCTCGTGTCTGAAAAGATGTCTGATGCGTGTTGCTTTTTCAAATGTACATTATAAGCGACTCAAACTCGCAGTGCTTTCAGATGGATTAGCATTTGGAGCCGTAGTTCATTGACAAGCCGCGCATAAAAAAACAATCGCAGCCTTTGCGATTTCATAATCGCACTAAGAATCGTTTTTAAGCGATAGTTCAATGTTATTTTTCGTATCGTGCGATATATCGTGCAGCCCTAGACTGGACACATGACTGTTACATATGTGTGACATGCTTAATTTTAATAGGCGCAATAAGCAAAGTACTCAGGCGCACAGAAAGCTGCCTCTCAGGCAGCGGGATCTCGTACTTAGTTCTAGCAGCTTATACGGCCAGATACATACAAAAAAAATTCTAAATGCCCGTCTTGGCGAGTATTCACGTAAACACAGTCAGTTATGTATTAAGTGGACTAAAAAGTCAAGAAAGAAAGCACGCGTGTAACAGTATATTGGATCCGTGCAGCTCTTAAAGTGACAGCAGCCTAATAAACCTGCTTCCTTCTGTGTGCTTAATGTTAATCCAAAAACAAAAGTGTATATTTAATCCATACAGTTAAGACTAAGCAGTGTTTTATTTTTACATTATTCAATTTCTGTTGTTAAATAAACCTAATGTAGGCCTACCTGAAACCCTAAACCTCCCTGGTTTACACTGACGTTAAAATGACACTTACTTTTTATGTTATGCTACAGTGAAACACCGCTGTTCTCTTTCAGAAGTTGTAGGGATGCTTTCTTCTCACAAAAAGAATGTGTAACATGTATGTTGGTTGTATCATTTTCAGTTTTTTAAATATATTTAAATATAATTTATTTTACAAAATTAAAGCTTCATTGTATCGCATATTGCATTATTGAGTTTCTGAAAAGTACATGTCTGTGAAAAAAATAATAAAGCTAAAAAAAGATTTAATATTTCAGTACATTATGTAAAGTTGCAAACAAACTAACAAAAGAAACTAGCGTTTGAATGCTTGTGTAATGAGATGTGCTCGAAGCAGTGCTGAATCCACTTTTAACAAAAACACATTTTATGAATGTAGCTGGAAGTATGTAGTGGTATAAGTTCAAGAAATATCTCTTAATTGAAGCAAGGCAGACATAGTTCTAAAAATGCTTAATAATGTTATTGAAATTGAATCATTTAGTTTTTTTAGCATGCAAACATATAACTGTTTTTTGTTTTTTTTCCACAGGAGTTTTTTGACCATGCGAAGAAGCTCTGGGATGATGAAGGTGTTAAGGCGTGTTACGAACGATCCAACGAATATCAACTAATCGACTGTGCGCATTAGTAAGTATAAGTTTATCATAGTAGCTAACTTTACGTGAAGCCTATGATGATGGTGGCTTTTTGACAGTTGTTTTGTGAACTGGCATAATTAAAATTGAATTTGATAATATTGCAAGAGTTTTTCTCTGTTGATATTTATGATAATAGCTATGATTATTTGTTTGCGCTGTTTTGTGGTTCTATTGATTTGTGCAGATATTTATGGTCATGGTGGTAGTCATTTGAAAGTTGTTGCAGTCAGTCATTTGGTTTTTACTGATGTTTTAAACCGAATCTCTTAATCAGACTTGTATTTGTGCTGCAGTTGTAGTGTGTTAATGTGAATCTAAAAGTAATAAATATTAGGGATGCATCTATTGGGCCCGATACTGCGCTCGTGTACTTGTACTTGTGCTCATTAAAATGCTCCGATACCAAAAACCAATAGAACGCAGTGTGTGCGTAATGTTTGTGTCCAGACAATGAAACACAAACAACAAAGCAAACAGAGAGCGTAATGGAGATTAGGATATGGCTGGATAATGGTTGGATATGTCAGTAGCAAATAAAGTAAAAATAAATAACGTATTACTAACGTTAACTGACGGTAAAAAGTGAGAGAGTGAGAGAACTTTTAAATTATTTATGTATAATGAGTGGTTCCCTACAATATTACAGGAAGGCGGTACAGTAATCGCATGATGTTTTCAAGCGATTACGGCGCGTGCCCAAAAATCTGCCTCTCAGACAGAGTGCGAACCTACTTCTCATTCTCGTCTTCTTGCACTTGAACGAACAAATTCGCACAAATTGTCAAAATGCACGTAACGGCGAGTATCCCTGTGAAACATAGTCGGTTATGTCTTAAGTGAACATAAACAGTTGAGAAAGAAAACACTTGTGTAACTGTATGCAGCTCTTAAAGTGACAGCAACATAACATTCCTGCTGTTGTCTTTGTCCTTTATGTTAATCTAAAAACAGATGACACAAAGAAAATCACCCAGTGCTCTTTTGTAACTTTAATAAGGATTCATCTATATTTAATTTATACAATGAAGACAATGCAGTGTTATTTGATTATTATCTTATTCAATTTCTGTACCCGAAAATTGTGATGTTTACTGGTATCCAAAAATTTGAACCACTGGCCCAACTGTGCCAGTAGAAAACATCCTTAGCTGTTATTACATTGTGCTATTAAATTAAAGATAAAATATAATAGAGCAATAGAATGAACAGTGAAAGTAACAGAAACTCCTACAATACATTTTAACAGGCATAATTAGGTGTAAAAATAACTCAAGGAATTATAAATCAACAAATATGATTCATATTCTTTTGGTTTCTCTACCTAATATATTTAAAAATTACAAATGCAATGAAAATATAGGTATCGGTACTCTGTATGGTCAAGTACCGGTATCAGACTCGGACTCGTTCTGGAAAAAGTGGTATCGGTGCATCCCTAGTAAACATAGCAGGATTCATATGGGCCTGTTCAAAAGTTTGAGGACAGACATAATTTTAAATGTTTTTGAAAGAAGTCTCTTATGCTCACCAAGGCTGCATTTATTTGATCAAAATTACTGTAAAAATTGTAATATTGTGAATGTATTATTAAAGTATTATTTTTCCTGTTTGAATATATTTTAAGATGTAATTCATTCCTGTGATCAAAGCTGAATTTTCCAGTCTTCAGTGTCAGGTGATCCTTCAGAAATCATTCTAATATGCTGAATTGCTGCTCAAGAAACATTTATTATTACTATCACTGTTGAAAACAATTTTTTTGCGGAAACCGTGAAACATGTTTAAAGGATTCTTTAAAAAAAGTAAGCATTTACGACCTTTAAATAGAAGTCTTTTGTAACAGAAGTGTAGGCGTTTATTGTGACACTAATTTGGATAAGTTATCTGACAATCGACTAGTTGATTAGTAACTATTTGTGTTTAGTAAGTCACTGACAGTGCTGTGCTTCAGCTGTTTGAAAGTGTGCGCTGTAAAACTTTCTTGGAAAAGTTTGTCTGTAAATCGGGGTCAGGTAAACCTGAAACCAGTTCAGACTATCCACCAACTAGTCTGTTTTGAAAATATGTAGTTTTGCACATCCTTGTAAGGAACGTGCCTGATCAGGTTCAGATGAACCTGAAACCAACCTATTTATTCAGAACTTCCTTAAGACGTTCACTACAAACATGTCGTATATGTATTTAAGTTTCTTTGCCTTGGAGATGGAGACATTCTAGGTGCATGAATGATCTGTTTTTACACCCACTGTTGGCTTTTTTAGGCCAGTGCAGACATTTGTCCTGTACAACAGTGGCCGTGTGTCAGGTATGAAAGCGTGAGGAGGGTGGTCAGGTCATGGGAGTTGGTCAGCCGCTTTGTAGGACGCAGATACCATCACCAGCTAGTGCAGTGCCTGACACATAATGGCGACTGTTGTCTCTCAGTCAGAAAAGGCCCGGAGATACTCCGAGAATCATACAGACACCCAGCTGCTCTCAATACAGGCTTGTTCTTTGTGGAAGACTTTTACAATACTGAGAATTCCTCTGTTATACAACTTCAAATCAATGTCTGCTCAGATACGTTTGCTGTGATCCAGGTCGATCCATGGATGTGCAGTCGTTGAGAAAGTTTTCAGATAAATCCAATTGCTTCCACTTTGTTGTATTTTTTTTCAGTATTTGGAAAGAAAATGTGAGCGGTGTTTGCCCCTGCAGAACTCGCCCTCATGATTCTAGGGTAGGGATGCGCAATTAATCGAAATAATAATGAAATTGGCTTAGTGTGATTATCAGTCTACAAAAGCTGTGATTTTATATAAATGAATATACTTGCTACTAGGGCTGCTCGATTATGGCAAAAATCGTAATCACAATTATTTTTGGTCAATATTGAAATCATGATTATTTAACACTATTATTGGTGGGCGATACGTTCAAAGTCTTTTTTCACGATGTAATATAAGTCTCTGGTGTTCACAGAATGTATCTGTGAAGTTTCAGCTCAAATTACCCCACAGATCATTTATTATAGCTTGTCAAGCCCGTTTGGTTGTGAGCAAAAACATGCCGTTTTTGTGTGTCCCTTTAAATGCAAATGAGCTGCTGCTCCCGGCCCCCTTTCCAGAAGAGGGCGGAGCTTTAACAGCTCATGCTTCGGTTGCTCAACAATAACAAAACTGGAAGAAGTCACAACTTTTAGAATGCAACTGGATGTTTCTGAATGGTTAGTGGATAAATATATGTAGTTGCTGTAGAGTTGATTCAATTCATCGACTAGCATGGTATTTTTAATTTTTTTTTAAGATGGAAGAATGCTAGAAATTTGGCTTTTTAAATGAAAGATTTACCAATAATCATTATTGGTAACAACACTCTACTACAACAACTCTTCCTCTTCTCTAAAGCAGCCCAACATGGCCTCACCCCCTTTGTTGTGTGTTCTCGGGGGCGGGGTTTATGTAAATTTTGGGGTTTGTGATGTCACCAACCCGGGAAGAAGCTCGTTGTAGTCTCTACCAGCCGTTTGTTGTAGTCCTTAAAAAGTGATTTCTGTAAAAGAAAATATCTCCCTTTGCATTGAACTTTGAGCGTCGTAACTTTGCAGATGTTGTTTATGCTCAAACAGCAACATTACACACTAACTAAAGTTAAGAAAGTGAAATCAAAATTAAGGACCCCTTTAAGTTTGGGCTTTTAGGGAGGAACAAAAGCGCAGCGCTGTAAAAGAAAGGAAGGTGCGCTTGACGGAATGCGGCAGCGGCACAGTAATCGTTTTACCTCAATTATCTTATTTTCATAATCTTTGGAAGCCGAAATCGAAATCTAGAGTGTTCTGATTGGTTGCTTTTGCTTATTGACCTGGATCGAAAGAATCAGTCAAGTCTAGTATTCTGATTTCTAGGTATTTCTCATTCACACCAAAAACGATAACTATAACGATAACTATATTGGCGTCCACACCAGCGGATGATATCATTCTCTTTATTTTAATCACGCGCTGCAGTTTTGTCGTACGCTGCTTTAAATGCTCGAGCTCATTACAGCAGGATGGATTCTGATTGGCTGTCAGTGTTTTTATTGTTCATCAGCTGGGAAAAAAAAACTTTCTGAAAATGATTCCAACGATATCATTTCTCTGTGCCATTATAGTTGTAGTGTGGACTCTGCTATTCTATATTTAGAAAGATTTTTAGAACTATATATTTATCGTTATAGTTATCATCCTTGGTGTGAATGGTCCTTTAGTCTATGCGTTTTTTTAATTAAACTGTCTGGAAAAGTAATAGCACACATTTCCTCAACAAACCACATGATTTGTATCATTCATACAGCGCAAATGTCGCAGGACGAGTTATGCAATAAAGTTTTATACTTGGGGTTAAAGGTTAGTTCAAACACTAACCCTAAGCATGAACAATTATAATAGTTATGCTGGCTTTGGCAAACAGCTGTAATCCAATAATTATATCTCTTAGTATTATACCAATAATCCAGTATTATAACTCTCTTTTGACTATATTTTAAAATATATATTCATCATTTAAAAGAAACCATCATATCTAAAAAGCCATAGAAAAATATAGTAAAATGTACTATTTTCTTTGCTAAATAAACAGAAGATTGATGTTTAAGAATGTTTTATATGTAGTATTAAATAAAAGTTATTTAAGTTTTATTAATTTATCTATTTTTACTACAACATTTTAAAGCTTGTAAAATGCCATGCAGTGTTCAGACTATAGCTCTACAAATAAAATACAAAAATATTTTTTGTTGTGCATGCTTAATTTGTATATTGCCTGGTGCCTGGTTGGGTTATCAAAAATCTAGATAATAATTTATAAAAATGTGTGTGTGTGTGTATATATATATTATTGTAGAGCGCAAAATATCATGCATATGTGTGGTAGGCATTTATCTAAATTTTTTGGAATCTCACATTGCTATCAAGCTGTTTTATCGCAATGCATCTTAACTGCCCTTTGGCCTGTGAGATCATTAAATGATCCCTCGTGATTTTTTGACATCTGTCTGTGTTCGTTTCTATTCATCTATTGCGTGTCTATTTTAAGGCTAAAAGAAAACGGATTACATGTCAATGTCAAACGGCCGAGACGCACACAAATACATGTTTGTACTGAAGTGGGTCGGTGAGAATGAGACCGTGCTGTTGTGATAGAGGACACTTGTACAGAAACAGTGAAAGCAGCAGTCCGAGCGAGAGAGCTCCCAGTTGTGTGTGGCGTTCTGCAGGCCCGGCTGTATGGAGATTGTGGTTGGGCTGTCTGTCCCCCTCCTCCCTCCGCCAGAGCTTATGTAAAGGAACAGCGCAGCCGGGGCAAGCAGGAGCTATTTATAGCGCAGCACTGCAGAGCACTCACTGGTGGAGGGCGTCACGTGTGTGTGCGCGCCGCCGAATCAAAGGGAGTATCCCGGCAATGCGCGTAAACAAAGGAAGGTCAGAAAGAGAAGGTGAGGCGCAGAAAGGGCCCGTGTGTGTGTGTGTGTGTGTGTGTGCGGTTATACATATCAGACCCTCATAAGTGCTTAAAGGGAATAAACATTCACTGATGTACAGCGGCACTCTTTCTTTCTCGCTCGCCCTTCTTTTTTCTGCCTTTTCCTACATAGATACACAAACAAACGCGCACACGTGCATTTGATAAAAATAGCAACAGATTATGAATTCCTTTTTTAGCATTTCGGGTTTCTGTTTTGAGATTTAGCCAGCATTTACCTATAAATAGAACGACCCCACAGAACTGCTCAAAGCTATGAAAACCAATTATGATTATTAAACCATCATGTAATTATGTTAACATTACTTGCCATCAAATCAAAATTGACAATTTTTTTTTTTTTATGGAATATAGCAGTATTTATCATAAATGATTTATCTGTGCACATCATTATTTTATTTTTTTTATTCATATGCCCTCGTAATCTTTAATTAAAGCAACAATAGGTAAGAAAAGACTATCACAACTTCCATTTCATGATGACTTTAAATACAGCTTTTTAGTATGATTTATAATAGACAAATATCTTGTGCCAAGTATGTTACTTTAACGTATTTAGGTGAG